>JXSR01S000126.1:113628-124553 GCA_000969725.1 Ophiothrix spiculata
AATTATTATTATGAAATATGTTTTAAATTTTGTCTATTGGTTTCTGAGATATGAAAAAAAAATAAAAGTGATGCATTTTTATTGGGACACCCTGTATTGGAAATTTTGTGTAGAATACGATTATTGATGTTAACAAATTCTAAAAGTGTCCCACGTATCATTTTTATGCAAATTTATGCAAATTGGTGCCGCCATTATGGAAAATTATTGTTTTAATCATATCTCAACTAATACTGCATAAAAAATTACAAATTTGGTGTCTATACCTATGTTTTCAAGTGGGGTCAAAGAAAACAATTAAAACAATTAAGGAGTATTCATGTGCTTCAGTAACGTAATAATATGCAAATTAGGGACGCCATTATGGAAAAATAGCCAAAATATCTGATTTTCATTAAAATGGACCATAACAGACTTTAAGATGTGTGGTATCATAAATAATCAACATGAAATAACATTCAGGGTTACTACGTGATCATTTGTTCCCTAATTGTATCGTTAGCTTGTATCAAATCCAATGTAAAGCTTTCAATGAGGTCCAAGATGGCCGCCAAAATACAATATTTAGCACAAAAATGGGTACGAGTGACTTACAACAGTATCAAAAGCATGAAATATTCAAATTAATCGATGGAAAACGGCTTTCAGGGCAACCAGAGGAACATTACATCCCTGATAAGGGTAATTGCATGTTTTAAATCTAATATGGACTCTTTTCTTATCTTTTCAGATCCAAACTGGCTGCCAACATATAATTTTACGCAAGAAAATGGTTTAAAGTGCCACATAGCGGTCTCAAAAACACCAAATGTTCAAAATAATTGATGGGAAAGGGCTGTCAGGGTAACAATAGGATAATTTCTTCCCAAATGAAGGTCTTAGCATGTTTCAAATTCAATATGGAGCCTGTATCGATATTAAAAATTGCTGCCAAAATACAATTTTGTATACGAAAATGGATTAAAGTGACTTTAAACTGTATCAAAACAACAAATGTTCAATAATCGAAGAAAATAGCTTTCAGACTAACTATGCGAGCGTCTCTACTCAAATAAGGTCAAGTAACCATGTTTCAAATCCAAGATGGTGCCTGATCTGAGATTCAAAATGGCCGCTAAAATACATTTCTTTGTGAAAAATTGGGTTGGTTGTTTTTCAGAAGTATTGAAAGCACTAAATGTTAGAATAATCAATGGAACATTGCTTTGTTTACTTCGCTTTGTGGCATTGCTTTGTGGCATTTCTTTCAAAATAAGTATGCTATCATGTTTAAAATCTAATATTGGGTCTGAACTGAGATCCAAAATGGCCGCCAAAATATCATTTTATGCTCAAAATTGGGTTAAATTAAGTGTCTTTGAAACTGTATCAAAAACATACATGTTCAATATATTCAATTCAAAATGGCCTTTAGGGTAAGAGTAGGAGCATTTCTACCAAAATACAGGTGTTTACATGTTTCAAATCCAATATGGAGCCTGTACTGAGATCTAAAATGGCCGCCAAAATATATTTGTATGTGCAAAAATGGCTTAGAGGCTTTTGAAACAGTATAAAAACAGCAATAATCAGAATAATCAGTGGAAAATTCCATTTTTAGTAAAAAGTAAGTGCGTTAGCATGTTTAAAAATCTAAAATACAGCATCTACTGACGTGACAGAGATCCAAAATGATCGCCAAAACATTTTGGGTATCATTTCAGGCTCCATATTGGATTTGAAACATGAGAACACCTGCAGTTTGGAAGAAGTTCCCCTATTGTAACCCTAAAGGCCATTTTTAATTGTATATAGTGAACATTCTTTTCATTTTCTTTAAATGTCAGATAACGAAAATTGTATACATATTAACCCTAGTTATAAGGAGCGATTTTCACAAACATATGTGTACCGCCGCGGCAAAAGGGTCCAGTTGTCGACTCCTACATGTTGTTTTTGTAGCATACCTGATGTATACAAATACCATACATTAAATATGCTAAAAGGAGCAACATGTACGAACCGACAACTGGACCCTTTTGCCGCGGCGGTACACATATTATACGGAGTCTTCCTGACCCCCGTATGTGGTACCAATGGATAGGTATCAATCGCCTCCTTCTATTGATATCAAAATCGAGGTCATCCATTTTTTGCCAAATCGGCTAATTTCAGCCACAAATTGTTTGAACTTTTTGAAATTGGCGCAAAAATTGCAATTTTTCATATTTAAAGGATCAAAACAAAGGGAAAATTTACAAATTCCTTTTCTTTTCTTTCTTTCTTCTTGACTTTTGAGGGGGTCCGTCCCCTACTCGAAAAATTTAGAGGGGGGACTTGTCCCCCCCCCCCCGTCCCCCCGCTTCCGCCGCCTATGCAGTGACGTCATAATTACCAAAATGTCAAAAATTGGCATTTGTAGGGAAAATATAGGCAAAAAATCAAAATAATCTAAAAAATCGCAGGAATATCCGATTTTCATTCATTTTCTAATTATTGTCGGGGTACCGACAGTAATTACAACACAGTAGTCTATGTGGATTTTCAAAATGCTAAAAATCTTGTCGGAATCAAGTGAAATTTTCAATTTATATTTGTGTTGTATTCTTCTATTTATTTAGCTAGAAAAAAGTCCACATCAAAATCATGATTTGCACCTTTAACCTTTTCCTGTCGTAGGGCGTCTGAGCGACGCCATAAATTACTGCCAGCTCAGGCGTAGGGTGTGTGAGCGACGCCCTAACTAACACTGAAGTATAACTAATTTCATGACCTGTAACCTTCCAAAACACTATCACAGGCAATGTATACAGTTCATAACGGTCTATTAGGCTGATGTTTCATTGAATTATGCAGAATATTTCTAAAGACAAATTTAATTTACTTAAGGTGTCAGATTACAGCTAAAATGGCGTCAGCCTGGGGCAGAAAAAGTGGTCAGACTGGAAAGGGTTAAACGTTGCAATCGGACAAAGTTGTCAACTTGACCTTTCTTATGACCTTTGACTGCCAAGGAAAGGTTGGATGACGGGTGACCATTGGTACTTTTGATCAATGATCCAAGACCTGAAAGAAGCCATCCAATATTAGCATTATACTATGTTCTAAGAATCTGACTCGACACGGTTTGCCAACTTTTTTTCAATGCCTTCGTCTGCAATGTCAGTCACAGTGCAATGTAGTACTCGAGTAGTGGAATGATGCAAGTAAACTTGATATACTTGAATGCTACATGTGTATGACAGTACCAATTGTTTCCCAAGTGTAATGAATTGCATAGAGTCACTTTCCAAAATGCTTGAAAAAAAGTTAAAGGTTGGAAGGCAATCTTATAGCACCATTCCATCATAAGCTCCTATTCCTGTATGAAATATTTTTTTCAATTAAGCCTCATAACCAAAGTCATAAGGAAGGTCAAAAGTCAGAAAACACATTTATTATATCAAAATTACCCAAAGCAATTACCATCTGTATATGAGAATATAGCACCATACCCAAGGCCAAATGTTTACTTATGAATAAAACATCTGAACTTAGCCACTGGAAACCCCAATGATTTCAGCACATGGTATGTATTTGTTAAAATTCCCAATTCAAAGCACATGGAATTTAGTCAGCCAATCAAAAATATTTCCATAGCTAATTAATATTGAAATCAAAGGTCAACATAAATGTAGACTATTTCAAGTCTTAAGCCAATGTCTTCATGTGCAAATTTTAGTTACATGAATCATGTACATTGCATATGATCATTTGGACAAGCCTACAAAATATTAATTTCTGTCAATTCCTCTTTGTAAAAAATTAAAACAAATGCCAGCCTGTTGACAGACTTGTCAGTGTCAGAGAAATGTGGAGAACATTTTTGGAATTTATTTCAACTTGAAGAATAGATAAGTGATTTTTAAATCTTTGTCATAAATTTTATTTTGACATACATGGAAACACTACATAGTACTTAAAAAATCTTCAAACTATTGTAGAAAAGATTATTTGGAGAATGTTAACAATGTCAGTTTACTACACAGCTTTCTTAGTCAGGCTGAAACCTGGGAAGATAATTCAGCAGAAATTAGCCTCCCAGAACTGGGTGTACTTGAATGCAATTCGTTGCACGAATGTTGCTGAAGTAAATCTATGGACACCTATGAGGCAACAGCACTACATGGGTATTTAATTCAAACTCACGTAGGACTGTTACGGCATAAATTCCACATTCGAACTTGAACTTGCAAGCCGGTCACATCAACATATCAGGTGGTTGATTGTGTACACGTAGACTGTCTGCACTGACATGAATGACTAATTTCAGATATTGTTTTTCGCTCTTTTAAAGGTGTAGGTTCCCATCTTAGCATGTGTGTAATTTAGTTTTAACTGATTGACCTTGACCTCTGGAATGCATATTGTGGAATATTAACCTCGGCTTCCTTCTTGTTTTCTCTTGAGAGGCAAAAGTAAGTATGCAACCCTGGGGATGAGGCTGTTATGAAAATACAAAAGAAATAGAAAATAGGTATACCAATAATTTCACATTTTATGCTATATCTCCGAAAAGAATTTGGAGGTGGAATTTTGGATTTAGAATCAGAAAAATATGGGCTTTGATAAAGTATCAAAAAATATACTACTTCCGGTTAAGCCCAGGGGGATGAGAATATGATCAGAACCTACACTTTTAAATAAATAAAATAATTTCTTTTTGAGTTCATACGTTCCTCTATACATTTCTCCTTTATTAATTCTTCGTAAACAGTTTTTTTAAATTACCTTATAATAATAAATATTTATATAAAGGTAAATTCCCTCAGTTTAGCGTTCCGTCAGTTCGTAATTGACCATGTAGAAAAGAGGACGACAGTGTTTTTAGAAAAAAGACCTAGAAATTTTTACAATTTTTTTCGTAAATCTTGAAAATTTCGAAGTCTGTAATACACCAAAATTATGCAAATTAAATGCAAAATTTTTGTAAATAGTTATGTTTTGAAAGCATTATTTAAATGTTTAAAACAGTAAATCTCTTTAAAAAAAACTTAATAAAACGTGATGTTAACTTTAAGCCAACGGATGCCCAGTGACTATGAAAATGGACGAGTCCAGGGGCTTATGACGTCAGAGGATTACAGATATTTGATATGACGTTAGAGGGTGGCTGATCTATATTTTATACACTGTATACTTGTATAGGACGGAAGATTCCTAGAACATGATAATGATGAAAATTGGTCATTGTATGCCAGAGTTATGAGACTTCAAAGTGTTGCCAGAAGAACAAAGAAACATGTGAGATACAGAACCCTGCCAAAGCCTTTGGCAGGGTAAATAGGACATGACAGTGTCAATAAAAGTGACCGGACCCTGCAGATTGCCTTTTCTTTAAATGTCAGGTGACGAACATTTTATACATACTAACCCTACTTATACGGAGCGATTTTCACAAACATATTATACGGAGGGGGGAAAGTGTGTGGTTGCAAGTCTCCCTGTGGTACCAATGGATAGGTATCAATCCCCTCTTTCCATTGATATCAAACTCTGTCAATATATGACGTCACTGTGACGTCATAATTACCAAAATGTAAAAAAATCGGCATTTGTACGGCAAAATCAACATTTTCTAAAAAAATCAAAGGAACATCCGATTTTCATGCGTGTTTTTGCTAAATATTGTAGAAAGTTACTAGTTTTTACCTAATTACCAAGTTTGAAATGGATATCTGCTATATAAAGGACTAAAAAGTACAGTTTTAGAATTACGAAGTTACACCAACACCCCCACCCCCTAACCTCCAAACATTGAACGGACACTGTATCCCCCCTGAAGGTGGTTGTGTCGAATTTTTACGCTAGAATAAGCGGAAAAGATGAACTTAGAGGTATACCAAATCGCCTTGCGCTGCGCTCGAGGAATTTTTAGCGGCAGAAAAAAATTCGGTTGGGGGTTACCCTCACCTCAAAACCCTTCGTAGAACTAGGGTTAAACGTTAAAATCGGACAAAGTTGTCAACTTTGCCTTTCTTATGACCATTGACTGCCAAGGAAAGGTTGGCTAACGGGTGACCATTGGTACTTTTGGTCCAAGACGAACGATTTGACACCTTATTCTTTGAAATCGGACAAAGTTGTAAATTTTACCCTTCTTGTGACCTTTTGACCCCTTAAGATAGGTCGGACAACGGGATCACCATTAACACTTTTGATCGATGTTCCAAAACGAACAATTGGACTACTTAACTTTTAAAATCGGACAAAGTTGAAAATTTGACTTTTCTTTTCACTTTTGACCCATAGGGAATGGTCCGACGACAAGGTCACTATTGACACTTTTGATCAACATTCCAAGACAAACAATTTGACACCTTACATTTTGTAATAGGATGAAGTTAAAAATTTGACCCTTTTGTGACCTTTGATCCCCAAGGAAGGGTCGGACGACGGGATCATTATTGACACTTTTGAATGCTGGTCCAAGACAAACGATTTGACACCTTAACCTTTGAATTCGGACAAAATTGAAAATATGACCTTTCTTTTGACCTTTTGACCCCCAATAAAGGATCGGACAATGGGGACCGTTTTAATTGCTGGTCCAAGATGAACAATTTGACACCAAAACCTTTGAAATTGGACAAAATATGACCTTTCTTTAGACCATTGACCCCCAGGGAATGGTTACACGACGGGGTCAACTTGAACACTATTGATATTGGTCACTTCACTCAAGATTTGTCAAAATCGGTCATTCTATGCTAGAGATACAAGGCATCAAAGTGTTGCCAGAAAGAAGAAGAAAAAAGAAACTTGTCAAAAACAAAACCCTGCCGAAGTCATCGGCAGGGTAAAGAAGAAAGAAATCTGTCAAAAACAAAACCCGACCGACCATCCCTCTGAAAAAAGCTGTGGAGGACAACCAAACAATCTTTTGGCCTTGTTTGGGAATAAATGCTCCAAATGTTACCTGCAAAGCCATTTTGTGTCAATCATTTTGAATATTTGATTTTTTGGCACAGTTGCAAAGTCATTATATCACATTACATGCCTAACATTGTATTTTAGAGGCCATTTTGTATTTTAAAACAGGAGCCATTTTGAATTTGATACAAGCTAACAATGCAATTAAGTAGCAAATAATCTTTTTGTATTAAACCCGTATAATTGTAATTTCCAGTTGATTATTTATGATATCGGGCATTTAAAGGCATATTTGGTCGATTTTAACGAAAGTCGGATATTTTGGCGGCCATCTTGAATTTGAAATATGTATATGACATAATTTGTAGTCATATGTATTTGTTGCAGCTCCAGAAGAGACATTTTCTATTAATAATTCGGAACATAAAGTGTTTTACAAGATACATTTAGGTTATTATAAGAGGAAGTAACCCAAGCTCCCCCACTAATATTACGGCAGCCATTTTGGGGTCATTTTGGGAGCCATACTGAATTATAAACATGTGAATGTCATAATTTAGAGTCAAATAGATGTTTTGTTACCCCCACTGTCACTTATCATAAATTAATTAAAATATTTAACAATATCTATACCCTTTCACTGTTGTTGTAATCTATTCTATTGTTCATAATGGGCAATAATGGGGTCAATTTTGACCCCCCTGATAGGCACCCCGTGCAGCTGATTGATTTATGTGTCCTACTTAGGGATGTTGCTTAATGACCATTGAACATTTCTAGAGAGGATACATCTTGACAATACGCCTTGTCAGGTATACCCCTCGTGCCCCCTAGGTAGTCGCTCACGTATTGCTCGTATACACCGACGCTGCAAATTATGCTGATTGGGCCTAGTGCAAAATATGGCCCGGGCCTAGTTAAATACAAGCCCTCACTTTTAACCAACAGTAAGCTTTATATACCTCATTTATAGATTCCTCTCATCTGATTGGTTAAAAGTACAGTCATTGAAATAACTGTGACCTGAGAAATATGAGCTTTTACTATGAAAATTAGCTATGACCGGTCATAGATAAATGACTATGACTGGAAAATAATTTTGCAATCTCATCACTGTATTACTACATCGCTTTAAGAATCATATCCCTACTACAACAAGCGTTGTTCACAGATGTTGTAAAAGAGACTGTAATAGCGCTCTGTGACCTCAAAGCAGACGACCTTTTGCCCCTGCACAGTTTGTTTGTAAACATTCAGCTGTCACTCGGAGAATTATTTTGTGTGGAATTTTGCATTGAAAATGGCGGAAAATAAATCAAGATTTCATCTTGTAGATGATAATGGACTGAAAGACATTATAAATGCTGCAGACAGCAAGAGCACCAAGCAACAAATCAAGTATTCAGTGAAAATATTTGAGGATTTTCTTAAGCTTACTGACATGGATTTGGCACAGGTACAAGAGCTGCCGAACTCAGACATTGATGCAATATTATCCAAATTTGATTGTGGTGCTCGTCAGAAAAATGATGAACTTTACAGCAAAAAATCTATGCTGTCAATACGTTTCGGCCTGCAACGTCACTTCATGAATGAAGGTAAATCGGATATCATCGGGCATGCAGATTTTGCTAACTCATCAAGAGTTTTCAAGAGCTTTTCAGCAACTTTGAAGCAGAAGGGAAAGGGGTTTGTGAAGCATAAGAAGGCAATTGCAGATACAGATATGAGTATAATTCAAGAATCTCTTGATGTGACAGATCCTTTAGGCCTTCAGAACAAGGTATTTCTAGATTTTATGTTGTATTTCTGCAACAGAGGCCGAGAAAACTTGGGAGAGATGACACGTGATAGTTTTGAAGTGCAAGTAAATCAGTCGGGACTACGTTATATAACTTTAAAAGACACACTCACGAAAAATAATTGTGAAGATGATCATGAAAAGAGCTAATGCTTGAAACCAAGAACGCACGATGTCCTGTGGCATCTTTTATGTTATACGTAGACAATTTAAATCCAGAATGTGATTCCTTTTGGCAAAAATCAATGCCAAACGCGCCAACATCGCCGGGACCATGGTATTACAAATGTCCACTTGGGAAAAATAAGCTTGGAGATAAGATGAAGGATATTTCTTTCAAAGCAGGCATCACGGCGTATACAAACCATTGTCTACGCGCAACGAGCATCACCTTTCTTAGAGACGCAGGTTTCAAAGACCGCGATATAATGTCAGTTTCGGGACACCATTCTGAATCAAGTTTGAAGCACTATGCAAGAACCACTGACAAAACAAGACAAGAAATGGCTCAAGCCATAAGTTCTACAATAAATCAAAATCAACAAGTTGCGGCCATCCCTTCAACTTCATGTTCTTCAGATGTCTCTAGCCCGCTTGTAGAATTGATGGATGATTTCGATCCCGATTTCGATTTGAAAAAGACTTTGGGTGACATAGCAAATTATCCAAGAGGCACGATGACCATTCCTGTCAATATTTTTTTTCTCTTTTAGCGCCCTCAAAGGAGCATTTATTTTTTTCCCGTGCTCAGGGAAACATATTAATATGCACAATAATATTACAAAATAATATTACAATACATACAAATCACACACAAAAAAAAATTCACAAGAGGTTCTTAACATAGCATATCTTCGTTGATATTATTCCATTTTTCAAGAAACCAATGCATAGTATTATTTCCAATCGCAATATTTTTCAGCAAGATAGATAGTCCTTAAATTGACTTAAAGTAGTTAATATGAGGCTTGACATTCTTAAATCTGCACAGATAAATGACTCTTTTCATAATAATTATACAAAGGTCCAGAAGCCAATCAGGTTTGTCTGGGTTGAAACCAAATATAATGGCTTTTGGATTCCAAATAAGGTTTTGATTAGTCAGGTTTTCCCACCACTCATGAAAACTTATCCAGAATGTTTTTGCAACTTCACACTCGCAAAAAAGATGCTTCATTGTTTCTATGCTACTATGACAGAGATTACAAAGACTACTCTCTACAATTCTCATTTTATACAATCTACTGTTTGTCATGCAGCAATTTAAATTAATCTTATATTGGAACATTTGTAACTTGACATCCTTACAACATCTGAACGGAAGCATATAAATTCTTTCCAACTCATCTTCCTCAACCCCAAATTCAGTAGCATATTTATTTTGAGACACTGTTTTTTTGTAGATTCTACTTACAAAAATTTTATAACAAGTCTTTGTGGTTAAAGAAGTCATATCAAGCAAATTATTTTTATATAAAACCAGGAAGCCCTGCTTCTGATACTTCTCTCTCTTGAAAGCCTTGATTAAGCAAGTGTCTCCATGCAGTTGGAATAGCGGAGACAATACCTCTCCAATGAATAAAGTGCTTCTTTGGAACACCTTTAACTAGCCAATCTGAAAAAGGAATTATAGTGCCATTTTCTTCGAAAAGGTCTGCAATTATATTCATACCACAAATCGATAATTTTTCAAAATAGCACGGCTTATTACCTACACAGATGTTCGGGTTGTTCCAGATACATTGTGAGTGGATATCCAACTCGTTAAATTTCAACATTTCAAAATAAGATTTCAGGACATCTTTATAAAATTCTGGAATTTGGTTCCACCCATTAATTTGTTTTTGAGATATGTTGCAATAGAAAACAATGTCACCACCAACGTGGTTCAGGAAATTAGTAAAAAGACATTTCCAAGCTGACATATTATTACTTTTATATTTCACAATCCATTTCATTCTAAGAGCTTTGAACACTGACTTTACATCAATCATATTCAATCCACCCTCATCTTTGTTACCAATAAGTGTAGTTCTTTTTATAAAACCTTTACCATCATTCCAGAGAAAATCATAAATAATATTTTCAATTTGGTGAACAAACTTATCTGGGATGGTGGTAACTGATGCTAAATAAATCAGCTGTGACATGGCAAATGTTTTAATTAATACAATTTTACCAGACAGAGAAAGATTTCTACTTTTCCATATGTTTAAAATATACCTCATTTTCT
>JXSR01S000126.1:127123-141316 GCA_000969725.1 Ophiothrix spiculata
ATTTTGGGCCAAAAAACTTGATTTTTGGACCTAGGTCCAAAATGACACATTTTGGTCCAAAAATGACATCACCATCATGTTCAGTATGCAAATTCGCTTCTAGAAACATATACTTTTATTTGGATTTAATCATATGTTGCTGAGTTACAGAGCATAAAATATTTCAGAAAACGAAGGGTTGAGAGGGCCCTTAAAGGTGTAGGTTCCGATCACATTCTCATCCCCCTGGGCTCAACCGGAAGTAGTATATTTTTTGATAACATATCAAATCCCATATTTTTCTGATTCTAAATCCAAAATTTTACTTCCAAACTCTTTATACTTTCGGAGATATAGCATAAAATGTATAATTATTGGTATACCTATTTTCTATTTCTTTTGTATTTACATAACAGCCTCATCCCCAGGGTTGCGAACTTTATTTTGCCTCTCAAGAGAAAACAAGGCACAGGCCAAGGTTGAAACCTTGCACAATGTATTTTAGAGGTCAAGGTCAATCAGTTAAAAGTAGATTATACACATCCTGAAATAGGAACCTGCACCTTTAATAATACCACCTTTCTTATAGAACCTAGGATTCAAAACACAGTTGTAGTCCCCACCAATAATTATATTATCCTTGGACTCAAAGTCTCTCTCAATACACAACTGTTTCAAATCGGAATAAAATTTTGTTTGGAGACTCTCTATGTTTGGAGCATAAATATTAGTTACAGTGAAATCCATGTTATTTACGTGAAGGTCCATATAAATCAAGACACGTCCAAAATTGTCTCCGTGAACATGCTTAACATCAAAATTAGAACTATTCTTACACACAATCGCTACTCCTCTGCTGTCACTACTACCATGAGAGAAATATATTTCACCACCCCATTCATTCTTCCACAATGACTCAATTGCTTTAGTACTATGTGTTTCTTGAAGCAAAATTATATCCGCTTTAGTTTTCTTACACCAGTTAAAAATACTACAACGTTTCTTGAAATTAGAAAGTCCACACGTACATTCAAGGAAACAATACTTAAGTTATTATCTGTGTTATCCATAGCTCATATTATGAAACATACATGTATAGGCACCACTAAATGTTTCTACCATCTTAACACTTCCTGAGTTACTTGTAACGTCACCACCATATATTACACAAACATGAATATTCAGCAACAATACTATGCATAGTAAGGTATATAATACACCATCAGTTAAAGGAGCTTGGTCCGATTTTTCAAATTTTAGTTTTTAATGCCATATGAAAGAAGACCACTCAAGCAGTCTAAATTTCAAATTTCAGGTGAATCGGTCAAATCGTTTTGATTTTATGGGCAAATTTGTATTTCAGAGCCGCCTATATCTTACTGTGTAAAATTAATTATGGTTACCATAATTAGATACATTTTCATATATATTTCCAAAACCGAGCATAACTCAGCCGTAAAATTTCACATGGGTTGTGAGAAAAATATGAGCAACATTTTGGTACCAAAATCTCAAAAAGTTTGAAAAAAAGTTGAGGCAATCGGACCAGGCTCCTTTAAACACAACTTTTGATACTGTAAATAAAGTATTTGAGCACAACATAAAATATTATCTAACGCAAGAATTACAAAAACAGTCATGACCAAGTTGCCTGTATCTGTACCAAACATAAAGTAACAGGCAACTTAGGAATCAAAGACGACTTCTGAAAATTTTACAGAGCAAAAGTTCAAGAGGGTCCCCCAATTCTTGAAAAAGAAAAAAAAAAGGATAAACACACAATTTAGCAGACCTGAATGGCACAAATCCTCCCTTGAACAAGGGAAAAAAATTCTCTTCAAAAGAAGAATGCACGGCGTGGCCGTGAGAGGAGATTTAAAAAAAAAAAGCCATACTACCATCCCAAATGAATTATTGCAGTTAATAAAAAATCTAAACACCATGTAATGTTTCTAAGAATAAAGAAAAAAAAAGATTTTTTGACGACATCAATGAGTGAGCTCACAGCCCTGTGGACTCGCCATGAATGGATAAGATAAATAAAAGCCAAACAAATCTGATCATACCACAATGTTATGTAAGAATCAATTTAGCCCACAAAAAAAAACAAAAAAAAAAAAAACAGGCTGCTTATTAAAAGCATAGTAGAGACGAGCCAGATGCTAACATGGCAAGGAAAAAGTAATAAATTAATACCCCTGTCACAAAAAATGCTGGGAAGGGAGCAACCATCCGAAAATATCCACCACTGAAATTAAACCCATCCACCTTGACCCCCCCCCCCTACCGGAAAAGAAGAGAAATAGAGGAGCATAGTACCCAGCGAGTACCCGTGATGACATCCTAGATGAGCAAAAAATATGGAATCGAACAACAAGCACCTGGAAATGCTCCCGAAAAATATAAATAAATTTTGAACAAAACACGATCTGAACCGGGCACAGCTACACTCCAAAAAAACATTAAACAGGGAAGCTGAAATAAATTTAAAAAAAAAAGAAAAAACTTATAAATAGCAGCCTGCATCTGACTCGTCTACAGTACCATGAAAGGAATATTGAAGCCAATTAAATCTACAAATATCAGAAATGTGAATGCTCAAATTAATACAAAAATACAGAGCGAATGAAATTACAAATAATTATCAAAAGACAGAACACATTTATTCCCCAGCCCCTGAGACGCATTGAAGGAAATAAACAACCAAATGATCCCCTAATTCCACAATACCTCAAATATCAGAAAGGTGAATGCTCAGATAATTACAACAATACAGAGCGAATAAAAAAACAATTATCAAAAAACAAAACACATATATTCAACAGCCCCCGAGATGCAAAAAACAACCAAATTATCCCCTAATTCCATAATACCTCAAATATTAGAAAGGTGGATGCACAAATTATCACAAAAAAAAAAACAGAGCGAATGAAATTGTAATTAATTATCAAAAAAGAAATCACATTTATTCCCCAGCCCCTGAGAAACATAGAGGGGAATAAACATCCAAATGTTCCCTTAATCACAGGGCAACTTGAGAAAGGAGTCAATTTGAAAAATAAAAAAAATCCAATGGAAAAGAGAGAAACCGAAATCATGAAATAAAAATGTATATATCATAATTCAAAACGGACAAAAAGAGAACGAATCTAGAACAAAAGATGAGCTACCCCCCCCCCCTTCCTCGAGTCGAGCAAGAGAAAATATTTTGCAGAGAATAAATTAAAAAATATATTCTAAACAGAGAAAAATTGGAAGAAATTGACCACAGAGAAAAAAAAAACCATCAACAAAAAGGTCAAACTAATATAAAATAATGTTTTTAAAAAAAGACTAAAAGTGACAAGCCAAGACAACTATAATTAAAATTCACCCAAACGTAATTACAAAAATCGAAAACCCAAAACACAATAAAGAACATAACCAATCAGTACTTGAATTTAAAAAGCACATCAACAATGCATCTCAGCGGCTGAGTGAGATTCTAGAAAAAATTATAATTAGCCACCCCAACATTCACATGGCAGATTCCCGGGAGGTGTAACCGGGGCAACGTTAGTCTCGCATCAAGTCCATGCAAAAACCACGACGCCATAAGGAGCATAATTGGTGCTTGATGCAAGACCAACATAAGAAAACACAAAAGAAAGAATCAGGGAAGCGTTAGTCTCTCACCAAGTCCCTGCGCAGATCAGAATACCACAAAGAGCGCAATTGGAGCTTGAATCAAGACCAACGCTAGAAAATCATGAACGAATGACCCCGGGTAATTATAATAAAACGCAGACCGACCACAAATGGCTCCCACGGACCCACCATGCAAACAAAAATGAAAGTGATTTCGGCAAGAGCAAAGTAAATTTCACGGGCAATGATTGTATTTACGAAAAGAGAAAAAACTTGTCAAGATCCAGGGCAGAGCATACTTTACAAATCCTTAGCGTACAAAAACATATTATTAAGCATACCTTGCCAGACGGCCAGTATTTCCCAATACGAGACCTTGTAGTACAAGTTGAACAGATAAAATAAAATCCATAATTAATATCGAGCATGTGTGTAAGTTCATCTAAAATGTCCCGATAGTACAAGCGAGAAGTTTACCGTAATAACGTAATGATAAAATCATTCTCAGCGCGCAGAGGTCCATCTCGCGTAGCACAAGTTAAAACTTGCAAAAATACAAACACACAAGTATGTATTCCATCACATGTATTACAAGAAATACTTGGTGCCATACACCAATGTGAATCCGCGCAATCTACAAGAAGTTATTGTTCCCAAGAACAATTATCTGGTGGACACTGTTGTTTGAAGTGGACATTTATTCATTTTGTAACAAAATTTCAAAATTTACTTCGCAGAAAGTTGGAAAAGTTGTACAAATAGCTTTGATGTACTGCAAAATAAAGTTTTTAACCTATTCTTAAAGTTAAATTCACTTTGGTTGCATTTTAGATACTTTAAAGCCTACTTTTTTGGTATTTTAAGTGAATTCCGATTTGTGCCAAAAAAGAGGGCGCTATACATATTTCAAATTATTGATTATCCTTGATTATCGATTATGCTTTTGATTTGTGAAAATTTTGGTTGAAAATGATGAGCAAACCGTTCTTGACATCAGATGTTTCATTTGCACAATTAATTTTGGTTGTACATACCAAAATACCCCTTCTACATCTTGAAATTTCATTTTATGAATAGCGCCATCTATTTTGACATTACCATATAAAATGTCCCCATTTCTCTAGGGTTCAAACAACGGTGTGGAACTCCCTCTCTGGCAACTCTTGACGTGACCAAGGTTCGAGGTCTTCAGACAAAAGTTCATCTAGTTGTTACTTGCACCGGTATGTTTATGCCAGGCCTTCTCAAATAGCGGCCCTCCAAGATGTATTTTTTGAACTGGCGTTCGTATTAATGGTCCGCCAAATTTGATTGAGAACCCCTGGCTTACGCCGTTTTTGAGGGGTCACCATAGGTTGCCAACAGTGTTCGCAAAAACAAAAAACAAAAAAAAAACATGGTTGTCCGACGGACAACCGGATTGTAATTTTTGGTTGTCCGTCAGAAATTTGGTTGTCCGTCATGCCCGGCGCCAGACTCAAAAAAATACCCCAATTTTTTTGACGAAAAAAAGTCTCCCAAGCGCACGCACAGACAACTACGAGACGCCTACTTTTAATGTTTTTCAACAACAAATTAATATAACGAAAGTCATATTTTTACGGCGATCAGGGAATTGAAGGAAAAATGCTCAAAATTTTACATTTTTATCAAAGGTTCCAGTTTTTAAATAAACATGCTATTAAAGAAGTATGTTTATTTGACTTTAAGTTGAAAAATTATGGTTGTCCGCCGGACAACCACAGAATTATTTTAAGCGTTGGAGCACAATTAGGCCACAACTTTGTGCGGCCGGTTGCAACCTGGCCACAGCCTTTATTTTCCAAGATGGCGACCGTAGGCTTATTTGTTCATCTCAAGATTATAGTAAATTATACATAATATGTTTAGAAATCATTTATAGGTACATAATCAATTCTTCGGTCGCCATCTTGAAAAATAAAGGTTGTGGCCAGGTTGCGACCGGCCGCACAAAGTTGCGGCCTAATTGTGCTCCGACGCCTTAGGTTGTCCGGCGCTAGATTTAGTTGTCCCGGACAACCGGACAACCAGAATTTCGAACGCTGGTTGAAAATAAAGCCAGATGGTTCTTGAAGTAGTGGTCTTGTTTGATTTGGCGATCATGAAATTGACAAGTTGCTATTATACTGATTTTGCCTGCTTATTGACCCCTGTGACCTTTGACCTCATTATGCATAAAATCTGAAGTGATGATTTTCATAATTATTGTAACCAAATTGCAAGTTAGGTAATGACCAATGAATTCCAGTAAGAAATGTAGGATGTCATGCATTTTTGCAATTTGACCTCAGTTGATTGGTCGGTCATCTTTGACTTCATCAATTGTTTTTAACATCTCATCTGTGGGTTTATTCACGTAAAATTTACTATATATTTTGTTTTTCTACTACTTTATATACTTGTATAAATCTTTTTTTTGTGTGTGTGTGTATGTGTGCTAACTCGTTGGACCTGTATGTTTGGTTTTTGAAGTCAATAAATTTGACATTATGGTCATACTAATCTGAATCTCATATGCCCTACCGTGATTATTATTGTAATATCATCGTATCCATTTTATTTGGAACACATCATTTGAACCATAAAATGTCACCAGAAATCATCAGATACTCGCAAATCAGCATAAAACAGGTCCAAATAATCAGCGTTTTTTACCGGAAATCAAACTGTTACAGGAATCGTGGATTGATTTATTGGTGTGCGCCCTTACACTGATCTATGATCACGTGATACGTCAAATGCTCGTTCGTAAGAAATATGAAAAACAGCCACCTTTACAAATGAAAAATAGGATATAAAACGAATTAAGCATGGTTTACATTTCAGTATTATTGATTTCAATCACCCTTAATATTTATTGTTGCATGACATATCGAAATTATGAAATGAAAGAAGATGCTGTTTCAGAATATATCATCCTCGTCCTCATGCCTGGAAAACTACATGTGAATGCCGAAATGTAACATCTAATAGTCCGCGCTTGCCAGCGCGGACAAAAATCCATACTGAAGAAAAGTTTTGTCGCGTTCCTCAACCGCAGGCAAGCAAAAGTATACAATGGAAAAATAAATTCAGCCGACTTTACTCTGCACCATTATTCCATGATTGTGTAGAAAGTCCTGGGGGAGAAGTTCGCTCGGAAAATATGTGTGAAAAAATAATAAATCCTTTGCGACAGTCAACAATCAAAGCAAAGCGACGACTGCTGGGCTAGTTAGCCTAGAATATCAGGGGCATCTCCCGGTCTTACGCGCTGTAAGTTTCCCGTATCATCTTCGTATAGAAGAATTACAGGTACTGACCACGGCACAAAAGCTTTCCTGTCAGAGTACTTTTCCCGATATTGTTTCTTAATGTTTACAAGCTTTTTTCTTTCCTTTCTCACTTCCTCTAAGACATCATCCTTAATGTAAATATTAGATCCTCTGAACAAGTTATTTTAAGACACTTTGGAGCAGTTTTCAACACTTTCACCCTGTCTGTGTATCGAAGAAATTTGACATGAATTGGGCGCACTCGTCCTTGGCGAATGGGGCTCGTAGGTGACCGGTGCGCTCTCCCAATTTCTACGCTATCTTTTATCTTCATATGATTTGAGATAAAATCCGCAATGAATTTGGGGCAATCAGATTCTTCGAATCCCTCCGGAACACCGAAAAACACCACGTTATTCCTTCTCAAACGGTTTTCCATCTCTTGAAGCTTATCCGTCAAGGAGTTCAATTTTTCTTGAGTTGGCAAACTTTGGTCCATTCTATCCTCAAGATTAAATAATTTAACAATGTTCTCTCCCACTTGTTCTTGCGTAGAGGTAATTTTTTTACCATTTTGGTCAAGTTGAGATTCTATCGTGGTATTTTTTTTGTCCCTGATTCGTAACTTCAACTTTCAACGCCGCAAATTGATTTTCAAGTCCGTCCAATTTGTTAATTATAAAGTCTAATTTATTATCCAAGGTACTCAGGTTCGGAGAGTCGCCCATTTTTGAACATGCAAAACATACGACTCCAACATGCGAAGAGAAAAGCTGCAGAATTCGGCATACAAATTACAATGAGTTTCGCATGCGGTAAGAATGTTCTCAATATAAGTCCTTTTTATGAAAATGGTTCAAAAAAAAACCTTCAATCACATAATGTCCAGGGACAGAATGAATTCCTCTCCACACAAAATTAATATCCAGAGATACAGTAAAAGCTGCAAAAATAGTAAAATTATCTCCCCTCACGACCACGTGTGAGGTGGTTATTTCGCCATCGGTGTTGCCTGTCAATATTACCAACACGAGCAGCCAGGAGAATAAGCCCACAAGTTATAATTTCCAAAACTGTGTGGTCAACATATACCAGAAATAACTCAAAATATGAAAATTAAACTCTGCCTGTAAATATGTTAACTGTTTATTTTTGAAACTGTTGGATTTTATGACATTATTCTACAAATGATTGAACTATTATTGAATTATATTGGAATTTTGGTGCTCTGAAAAGTTCTACGTTGGACCAGAGAAGACAAGATTTTCGGTAAGTGTCTTTTTTAAAGTCTCACTCTAAAAATTAAGGCCTATGTTATAGGCCTGAGCGTCAAAATATTTTAACCAATCAGATGAGAAGAATCTATATTATTCGATATATAAAACAAATATTGACTGCTTATATTCAAAACCATATTCAAAACCATGACTATGCCCTCAGCTTCGCTTCGGGCATAGTCATGGTTTTGACATCACCCTGGGCCTATAATTTTAACTGTGCCCCTCATAGCAGTCAATATTTGTATAATATATGAGCTATATAATGCATTATAGTATCAGCTTTAATATCTACGATTAAATGATAAAGTAATAACCAATTACATTATAACTGATAGCTGCCTATAATATATTGACCTATGTTTGGTTGTGATACGTGGTAAAAAGAAAAAGAAAAATTGTTGGTCCATGAGATACTAATATATCAATTTCCAATTTTTACTCTGATCTTCGCTTGTAAAGGACAGTCAACTGTTCCCCCATGATTCCAATTCTTAAATAAAAATTGTGACACAATATTGACCCGATTTTGCACTCTTTATATCAAACTCCGTCGCTATTCGAGACTACAGATAAACAATGATGTACGTTTTAAAAGTAGGCCTTTTTACATACATACTGGTCATATTATTTTAAGCGGCGTTTTTCGAATACGATAATTATATACAAAGAATCGCGACCACGTAGGGCCTATTTTTTTTTTTCAAATTAAGATTGGCCTGCAAGGTCGGTCGCGCGAAAAACTTTCTTTTTAATTTAAATCTTGGTAACAAAGGTTCTCAGTAACTTACTTTATGCAAAAATTTGTGCTAATTCCAAAAATGCCACCCTTATTGATCTTAATCTAGAAATAGTTAAGATTTGTGAATCGCTCTCCATACCAATATTCATTATATCTGATAACGATCTCTGTTTCACCATTTATCTAGTACAAAACTAACTGCATGCGGAACTCATGCGGAATTGCATTGAAAACGCACTGTCAAAAATCGAACCTGTCACCATTCGATCATGTGCTTTAAATTGTACACTACCAGTACTCATGCAGTGAAAAACACACCGCAACCGCACCTGAACCATAAACTGAATCTCAGCTTTACTCAACATCGTGTAAGAGATGGTAAATGTGACACGAATTTGAAAGTGCTCCACTTCTGGTATTTTAAAGCAGCATCAGATCATTTGAAAACTGAGAGAGTAAATACCTGAGATCCGTGCTTTGATTGAACAGGGTCAAGATCTTTCCTTAGAGGGTTTTCATTCCTCTTTGGTCCAATAAAAGTTCTTTTCTTTGGTACTGGGACGTTCACTCTAATATTCTGAAATAGGAAAAGATAAAATAAATGCAAGAGCTATTAGTCTACGGGCTACCGTAACCCCCCATCTCTTCCTTAGGCACAAGCAATTGTGATATTTTTCTGTTAGTTAAGACCCTAATCTATTCGAATCTGCCTGTTTGTCAAATTACCTGTGGTGGGTGTGGCCGTAAGGGCGCTGTTTTCAAAATGGCCACCAAAATACCATATTTAACTTCCATCATGAAATATCTTGAAGTAACATGTTAATAATTTAATATCAACTTTTATCATTGAAAAATAACTTCTGGAGATACACCAAACACAGTAGGCTTAGAATAAGGTAACATACGTGTTTAAAATTCAAATTGGCCGCCAAAAACCCCTCAAAATAGTGTATTTTCATGAAAATTGACCGTATTTCCATCATGAACAAGCTTTAAGTAACATGTAAACCATCTAAACTTAATCTTTATCACTAACAAATGACTTCTAGAGATGTGAAGCTTAAAATTTGTTCATATGCATATTTGAAATTCAAAAAGGCTGCCAAAATATACTTTTCTCCCTAAATTGATTAGAATGGCAATAAAACAGCTTGAAAGAAACCAGTATCTCAGATAATCAATAAATAATTGAAGATAACAACAGAACCCCACCTCTCTTAATTGTTTTGTTAACATGTTTTAAATCCAAAAATGGTGACCAAAATGAGATCCAAAATGGCCGTCAAAAATACATTTTTGTCGCTTGAAACTAGCTTTAAGTGACATTGGAACAGCATTTAAAATATGAAATATTCAGAATATTCATTTGAAAATGGCTTGTAGAGTAACAACATCCACAATAGTGCCTGAATTGAGCTGTGAGCATGCTTCAAACCCTAACTGACCCCAAAATTTGGTCCAAAATGGCGGACAAAATACATTTTTGTCCCTTAAAACTGAGTTAAAGACATTGGAAAAATCGGGTGTATTTTGGGGAAAATATTCTTCAAAAGCGCCCACTTTGTCCCAAATTGGGTGTTTTTGCAGAAAAATGGTATGGTGAAGGGTTGCAAAATTGCCTTTTTTTAGGTATAGAGAACGGTCGTTATCACAAAGTCTGCGTGGCACACCCCCGTACAATTTTTTGGGACCCCCCCCCCCCCCCCCCTTGGTGACCAATTAGTCTACCTTTATCTGCCGTCAAAATCAAATGAAAGTGTCTTGGGTCGTAGGTAACCGATGACAAAATAGTGCTATCATAACGTTGTTTTCTACGGGAAAACAGGGGATCGAATGTTAAAAAGTCACGTATTTTGCTATAATCTGATAATCATGTCGAATGGTGGGTCGGGTTTGCAACCTTCTACGTGTTGTACCTTTTTCACATAAAAACGCACTTGAAAAGTTTCGCCTATAAAGAAACATACTATACTGATATTCAGAAAAAGTACGATTTTTCCGTATACAGTAAACCAGTAGGCAACGATCAACAATCAACTGTTCTGAGAAGCCAGAAACTTTATATGTATATTAATGGTCCAAAAATCATGGAAAAATAACTTGGAAAAAAATGAATACGTTACCTTGTCATCATTTGACTTGCTAACTTCCCAAAAGTTTTTAGTAGAACTTCCCTGACTCTCAAAATCGCCATCTGATTCTGTTTTGTTGCTTGTTGATTTATTGTTGAATTTTCCTAAATTCTTAAACAATTCAGAATTCAAAACATTTGTAAGTAGTATAACCGATATTTTCTATATTGTACAGTCGTGAGTCTTTGGCTTTGGCTTTCTTAAGGGAGGTCGGAGCCTTACGATTTCTGAAAATTCATTTTGATCATAACTTGAAAATTAATGAAGTTAACTACATTAAAGTATTGATTAATAGAAAGGTAATTTCACAAGCAATCTATTTAAAGCATCATATTCTTGATTTATGAACTCGCTTTTTAGTAACTCACCGTAAACGAGTCATTTTGCCAAAAACTTTTGAACAAGCCTAGGAAAAATATTATTCGGCCAACATAGGCATAAGACATCTATATGGATGGTTCTAGGGACCATTTTCTCAAATAATTGTTAAATCCCTTAGTTTTGAAAATTTTGGTCCGAATAGGCCAAAAATTCATTTTCTTTTTCAAAAAAATCATGATTTTTGGTCATTTTTTGCTTATTTTGGCCATTTTTGTGAAAACTAAGAAGTTAAACAAAAATTTGAGAAAACATTACCTACAACTCTCGATATAGAATGATTTTTACCAATTTTGAACCATATTTGCCAAATAATCCTTTTTCTAGGCTTGTTCAAAAATTTTTGGCAAAATAACTCGTTTTTGGCGAGTTTCTAAAAAGCGAGTTCTTGATATTTAAATTTGATGCTATATATGGATTCCTTGTAAAATTTTCTTTCTAAAAATGTATACATTTATCTAGTTTACTTTATTATTTTTCAAGTTATGATAAAAAACCATTTTTAGGAATTGTGAGGCTCCGACCTCCCTTAAGTAGATTTGATCAGGATCATAGGGTACCGTACAAAATAATTTAACTAGTACATCCCCAACCTAGAAAAGTGACGAGTATAAAAATGAAACCCGTTTTTCTTTTGGTTAGAAAACGTTTCAACAAAGTTTTATAAGCGTTACAATGTTGCATAAACGTAAATGCAAACATTTTATAAAATCGTTTTGAATTGGATCGCCACTTTATTTTATTGATCAAAAGATTTTTTTAGTTGCAATTATTGTTTTGGTGGGTGTGTTTGTGTTTGAGTAAATGGTGTGTGCTGAATGTCATAAGTTTGTTAGTAAGAGACACAGGAACCTGATATGCAGTGTATGTAAAAAATTCGTTCATAAAAAATGTAGTAACATGACATCTTAAAAGAATTCAAACTCAGAAACTGTCATAAATATTGCTACTGTACTTCATTTTGTAATGATTTTGGGTTGCCATTCAATCAAATAAGCGATGAAAATAAATTTTGTTTACAATTATACCGCTTCTTTTAAAAATTGATCCATTCTAGAGAGTAGCATTAAAATATGAAAGTTTGTTTCTTGACCCAACTACATTCCAAACAGATCTTGATAATGGTAATGCAAATAGCTACACCCAAATATTTCAGTGAATATGAAGTAAAAGAGTTACACAAATCTTCAAATAATTATTACAACTTTTCTATTCTGAACTTGAAGCCTTAACAACAAAATTGATGATTTTAAGGATTTTCTAAATTGCACAGGTGTAAACTTTGGTGTCATTGGTCTAGTTGAAAGGTGGTTCAAGGATAAACCTCATGATTATTTTTTACTTGACGGGTACAAAATGGAATATCAGAATTGCGATGACAAGGGTGTAGGCGGAGTGTGCTTATATTTAAGGAATGATATTAAATATCGCGTGCGTGATGATCTTGCAAAATTAAAACATCCAGCAAATGTTGAAAGCTTGTTTATTGGAATTGAAAGACCAAAGTCAAAAAATATCGTCGTTGGTGTATAATTATATAGACCTCCTGACCAAGATAGTAACATAACAATGATAGACCATGGATAACTACACGCATTAAGAACTTAATTCGTGCCCGTCAGAAAGCATTCTTTGATAGTAGTCAAAATTGGCGTAGTTTGCGCAATCAGGTGCAACGAGAAATTCAAAAAGCAAAAACTACATATCATACTAATAGAATAAGACATCTTCAAAAACTTGACTCTAAAAATTGGCATCAACAAATCCGTTTGGTTACTAATAACTGCAAGACTGAGCTCAGATTGGACATTCCAGGGATTGAGGATAGGGATTTAAAAGGAAAAGCAAACTACATTAACAAATGTTTGCTGATGTGTCTGAACACATTAAGCCACTCGACACATCTAAACTTCCTGCCTATAGACCCGTTGAGTCCTCGCCACCCTTTCTACATCCTTGGGAAGTCTATTCCGAGCTTAAAAAGGTTAATCCTTCCAAAGCTGCTGGCCCTGACGGTTTAAAGCCCCAACTCGTCAAAGAGTTCTCTTATGAACTTAGTATCCCTTTAACTGAGGTCTTGAATAGTTCCTTTTCCGAAGGAATTGTACCTACCCAGTGGAAGGAAGCAATTGTTGTTCCAATACCTAAGACAAGACCACCTAGTAAGGACAAACTTAGACCTGTGTCCTTAACTTCCATCTTTGCTAAAATCGCTGAAGGTTTTGTGTCCAGGTGGATTCTTGAAGATGTCTACGGTCTCATCGATGTCAAGCAATTTGGCAATGTCAAGGGTGTCTCTACCAGTCATTATTTGGTCAATCTTATTCATTTTCTCCATCAAGGTGCTGAGCAGCAGCATAATGTAGGCACTGTTGTTCTTAAAGATTTTTCAAAGGCTTTCGACCTTATAAGTCACACCCTTCTCATTGAGAAAATGATTGACATGGGAGTCCGTGGATCAATCTTACCTTGGGTATGTGATTTCTTGCATGACAGAAAACAATGTGTCCGTTTTAACAGTACCATCTCGGATTTTGTTTGTACTAATGCTGGTGTTCCTCAGGGCACCAAAATTGGTCCCCTGGGCTTTCATATTATCATTAATAATGCTGCTTCTCATGCTAAGTCAAGTTATTGGAAATATGTTGACGACTTGACTTTTGCTGAAAATTGCAACTATGCTGTGTTTGGTAATCTTCAAGATGATTTGAATGATTTTAAAATTTGGTCTGATGCCAATAGCTTGATTTTAAATCCAAGCAAATGTCAAGCTCTGCAGGTCA
>JXSR01S000130.1:27749-41670 GCA_000969725.1 Ophiothrix spiculata
CTGTGCCAATGCAGATATGTCTGTTGTGAAGTCTAGCATGATAACAGGAGGCAGACACAAGAGAGAAAGGAATAGAGAAAGGTTAGTATTCAACAATGTCATTAACACAAAATCCAGAAATGAATCAAACAAAAGAAAGCATCACATGAAAAGTTATGAAACCATGTTCATAGCCACAACAAAATCAAGGTGAATGGATGGATGGGTTGATGGAAAAAGGAACTGACTCTATATGTATCTTTGATAATTGCTTATAATGTGACATAAACATAACCATGCACATATTACTGGCTGAAACTTCTTGAAACCGAGTCTAATTTATTATACTTCTTCCCTTTAGTCAAGCAAATCCCATTGTAATGTCACACCAAACTATATAAACACATGACATGCTCAACATGCATGACCATAATGATGCACTTTAAAATATGAATGTCACATTTATTACCATGGAAATGATAACTGAAACTACGATTTTGCAACTGAACTCCAATAATAACACAACGTCTTAAGGCAACATCCATACTGTAAATTTTTACAGGAAAAGTTCATGAAGACAATTGGAAACAAAAAATAAAACCTACTTTTCATGTGAAAAGTGCACTTCATTCATTTAAAAAACCTTTTCATTAAACAAATGGGAACTGATCATAAATTCATTTTATATGAGCGTAGGCAAAAGCAGATGACTAAAAAAAAAAACCTGTATTGTGTCATTGTTCAAGTAAAAGTTTTGTTTAAAATGCTTTAAATAACTTTTCTGTTGCAAATATAATAATTTTAGACAAGAAACCCCTAGATTTTGGTCATTTCACTAGAACTTTCTTTCACTCTATCGTATCAAATAAAATATATCACATGAAATAATCATCTAGTCCGTGTTTGCATAGAGTTTTGTGTTCTTGGCTGACTAACAGGGTTAACATTTGCATTTTTGCACTTTTTGACCTTTTTCGCGCTTTAAAAAAACGGTAACGCATTTTGCTGTTTTGAATCATACTAAACCCCAGTGCTTAACTCCTTATATTACTTACAACATATATAAGCTGATTATAAATTCTAAAGTTTTTGGCACTATGCACTAGACCTAATATTTGTTGTTGGATTTTTAAGCTGTGGAAAAGAAGAGGTAATAGCATGATGGGAAGATTATAAGTAGCATAGTACTATACTATTTCTCAAAGTTGTTTTTCATTTCAAATCGTGTCGTGTACGCCACTCTTAACACACGCGTCAACAGCGTAAGCGAAAACAATCAAAATCAAGAAATCACGCTCAGCAAATACATGGTGTAAATAAGTATCAGCACGCAAAAGGCCTTAACAACAAGCGTCGAAAAGAAAAACCTGCAAACGAGTGAAAAACAACTCTGAGAGAAACTATATCACCAATTACCGCAAAAATGATGATAGATTGGTAGATAGCATTTTCCAAGAGCAAGTTAGCAAGTATAGCAAAGTGAACAGAAGTACGAGACATTTTTAGCAATAGATTTCCAGTCAACAACCTGCCCCTTGCAGTAAATATAAAAATGCAGAAGAGATGACAAAACCAAAGATGAGACAAAAGCATGGGAGGAGGGTACAGATCAGCCAAGAGGCACTGGTTTATATGGTGCATAATTCAGCGCATGGGGAGATAGTAGGTACTAAATTCTAATTCATTCACATCTTTCCAGCATCACCCAAAAGAAATGAAATTCTAGTGGATAATGACAAGAATTGTATTGTTTTAAGGTTATGTTTAAGTATGTACAGCGCTCAGCGGCTTTCTTTGTTATGAGCGCTCAAAAATCTCTCATCATTATTATTATTATTATTACTTCACATAATTTTACTCAATCATTTTACATAATAAATATATACTCTGCAAATGTAGTTGTAGGATAGAGGGGTTCAGTTTAATCTTTCAGCATTTAATGTCAGATTAAGGTTCATAAAATAGGACTATTATCAATTTCACTTGAAATCAAGGTTGAAATAACAGGTCAGACATGTTATGCTGATGTGTTAGTAACATTATGGCCAACTAAACAGTGCATTTTGTGATATTTTATGGTCACTTGTTAGTTAGGATATTCTAAAACAGATCATAAAATCATTTTCAATCTTGAATGTTCAACTCTTTCCAACATGTTACCATCAGTAGATAAAAAATGATCAACGAATTGCAAAGTGCCACAGCAATTTGCCACATCTAATACCTAACTACAATGGATCTGTAACAGGCTAACATTGCGTAGCTACATTTGTAATACAATCCGATCTTAAAAATCTGAAATTTGTCTATAAAAAATTGAATTTGGAAAAAAAAATAACAAACACAAACTGCACTGGCAAAATTAAGTGAAGAAAGTTGTTGACATTATCTGATATCAATGCTCATGGAGCACCTCAAAACTCAACCGATGGTTGAGTGCATCGGTTGAGTGCTGGAAACCATCAGTTCTGGACAGTTGCTACTGTTGTTAACAATAGCAACTGCCCATCAGAGTGATCAGTTGCAGGTTGAGTTTTGAAGTGGCCCATTTGTCATGAGGTACAAAAATATGGAAGTGTTTCCAAATTATCTTAAAACAAGTAGAACTCAGGTTTACACGATGCATAAAATATGTCTCCGCCGTATGTGAAGGTCAGTAATGCACATTGAGCTGAACTCCTGTGACCTTGAATGACCCCTGATGACTTTGAAGTGACCTCGAAAATTTTTGGCATCAGCAATCGACCGCGCCCTCCAAGTTTTATGTCCGTACACCAAGGTTTACCCCATTTGACCTCCTTTGATCTTTAATGACCTAATGACCCCCAATGACCTTTGATCCACTAACAAATACAAACTCTGTCTTTGGACGGTCAAGGGGCACCAACCCACCAAGTTTCAGGAACGTGCAACCCTCGGAAAATGTAGGTTAACATTTGGGTTAACATTTTCATCACGGACACACGGACGAAGCCCATTTTATAGTCTCCTTTTCGACGGGGACAACTAGCAATCAATCAATATCAATGTCCTATGGGATCATGAACTTGCTGGATACAAACAATTCTACATCAAATAATCTCTGTTTAGCTTTTCATGCAAGAGCCGATGAACAATTAAATGATTTTTGGGAGAAAAACAGTAGCCAATGCAGAGAACTTGAATGTTAAGTGACATTAATGCTCATGAAATGAACCACAAAATACACAGCTAGGGGTTAGTAAAACAAAAATGTAAAGATACTTAGGGCTGTATTACACACAGGACCCAGGAGAAACAAAAACATGGGGCTCACCAGATCCTACAAATGAAACAAAATGTAGAAAAAGAAACAACATATTTCAGAAATAAAATATGGAAAATGTATGAGTTGAAATGTTACTTTCTACAACAAGAAGTATAAAAAACATCAACAAAACAAAATAGGTTGTTATCTGTTCTAAGTATCAAAATACATAAAATGTTGATGTTTGATAAAATATATGTATATTTGTTTAAAGCATGCACTATATGAATATAATATAAGAGGATGCTAAATTATGGTGATGCAAATAATATTGAATAAATAAACATGAAATCACATAAATCAAAATTGAAAAAAACTATTTAGATACCCGTTAAACTGATACTTAAGGGCAGTGGACATGGAAATAAATTAGTGTATGGTTCAGTCTATACTTCTGTTTGAACTACCAAATATTTTGCGCAACAATTTTTTGTTATTACATTAATTCCAATGCATCCTCTAATCAATAATGGATGCTCGATGTTGAAAATCATCAAATGTTAGCATCAAATAAAGTACAAGAGTATATTGATTTTTCATCACTTCATCACCAAGCCTCGATTACTATTAGAAAATACATATAAATCAGTTAATTGAGATAATAACAATGGAAATTTATATAGCGCAAGTATCCGTCAAATAACCTGCTCGCTGTGCTAAAACAGAAAAATGGCAGACTTCTTGCACCAAATATAGCTCATAAGAGCTATAGACTGACCCTATCTGATGTAAAAGATTTCTTTCTTAGCAGACTTTTACTTCTGCTGCAAACATCTGAGATAAAATAACAGTTCAATACATATTTTCATTCACCATCCATATATATCAAACTTAATAAGCTTTAAAAAATGATTTTGGCTGTTGAATTACCACAGATTTGATCAAAACATACATTATTGGTGTCTAAACAATGTGGTCAAAAAATGGTACCAAAATATGTTGATGTGTACCTTTTCATATCTGACAATGCACCAAATCCAATAATTCATGTTTCGATCATCATACCCAATATAGCTTATAATGACATTTAAATTGGGATACAAAATATCTAGTATTACACTACAGACTATACTCTTTGAATTGGTGGAACTAAAACATGTGATAACTGAATACGAAGCCATCACCATGCACAATTTGCAACTAAAATCTAATCGGATCAATACCATATCAATCAAATCATGCATTTTGCACAATAAAAGCAGACTATGTGTTCTCCTTTTGCCCGTATATGGCATGATATGGATATAAATCACTTGCAAAGCAAATACAAGATGCTGATTAGATTATTAGAATGAAGAGTATTATCAGTAAAAGCATTATTTCAGTCTGCTGTTACCAGGGGGTTACACTGCCGCCGGAAAGTATTTCCGCATAAAAAAAAACCCGTTAAGATACCTCTTTTTATTTAAAACGACCTATGATCATCAATGATTTATGCTTGTATAGGAGACTTATTTATTCGATATACATAAATCAATGTTTCTTTTGATATTTGCTCTTCCATTACCAAAAAAAATGGCTGATTTCATGGCCAACGTACAAATACACTGCAAGTACAAATCTTATTAGAATGTAACTTATCAATTATTTGTAACCTCATTATCACTGTGCAACCGAATAGAATGTTTTCAGGTGATACGTTTTCCAGCAAATTTGCAGAAATGTATTAAAACTCTATTTTGAATATACAAGCTTAAGTGGTAAACATGCATTTTACACCATATTTTCAAATGCATTGAGTGCAATTCTGCTTTTGTTCTATAGATGATTATTAAATATAGATTCTGTCCAAAAATTATGAAAGTCAGATAAACGCCACTCGAGATATGGCTAAATAGAGATTTTGTGCCGAAATACTTTCCAGCGGCAGTGTATGTAATCACATTGCAAGTTAATACAATATTCTACTGATTAGATAATTAAAAGAGCAAGCATATTATGCAAATTTAACTGAATATTATTTCCATTCCAAGAAAAAAATCTTGCAAAAAATTTAACAAAATAATGCAAATTTGAAGGGGAAACCTCAAATGAAACTTAATGACCAACAACTGGTATCAATGCAGAAATTAATTTTGAATTGCAAATGTATTTACTTTTTTGTCAATAAACCTCACAGCATCAAAAGATTCAATAGATGTTGGAAGCTAGTCTAAACCCATCCATTAGTTATTGGTGGTTATGATCAGTGTTTCTGCTGAGGCCGTATGACGCGCCATTGGTGCAGAAGCGGTAAAAATTGGCGCAACAAGTTTCTGAAAATGTGTGAGAAAGATATTTTTCTAGCTTTATTGAGCTAATTTTCAGACACAGCTAATGATTTTGGTGCAAGCACCTTTTCAACTTTGTTAAAATTACTCGAACTGGCGCAAGTTCAAAAACCTTAGTGGAAACACTGGTTATGATCTATAAGAATCAACACCTACACCCTTTTGCTGTGTTAATCCACATTAAGTGTTAAATTTAAATTTGCATAGTAAAGGCCACAGTTCTTACCATCCTCGCTACTGGAATGCCTTGGCTTCCCACACGGCTGATATTTAAGTTGCACTTTGCGATTAATCCCAGAGAAGTGTCCATACATCTCCAGCACCATCTTGAGTTGTTCCAGCTTGGATTCCCGCTCCTGAATCTGGGGTTGATTACGATGCACTTGTCGTTTCATTTCCTCCAAGAGGTACCGGGTCACGTCAAGCACCTCTTGAAGTTGCTTGGGACGTTTCAATTTCAGCCTGCCCGATTCAAAACCACCATATTTGTCAAATAATTTAAAGAACCTAAATGAGAAATGTTTAAAGTAAAGAAATAACATTAAGTTCTACATTTCGCAGTATTCCAAAACTTCATGTTTTTAAACACCATCTCAAATCCCACCTGTTCTGTCTTGCTTTCCCTGAATGTTAGTGTCGTCTTCTTGTATCGTTTGGCACTCTGAGTTCTTCGGAAGATTTTGCACCCTAAAAGCACCCTTTATTATTATTATTATTATTTTGTTCATTTTACAAGTTTAGACCTACTACCATATGGTCATAAATGTGCCCTGTCAATCAATAGGTACCTCTGAGGTCGGCATACTATATTACAAGCTGCGGGCGATTGAAGCTGAGCATAGTCAAAAATCGTATCAAAGGTCAAATTTCTAACAAACTTAAATTAACTATATCCCCACCCCCATTGAACCACTCTTTGGTGGTAATGAAAAGCAAACAAAATTAATACAGAACTTTAGGTTTCTTTGATAATATACCGAAGTCAATTTGCCAATCAAATGGAAATGACTTTTTTTTAAATACTTAAACAATTAATTATCTAAGTTTTTAAAACTGCTGTAAGTTATAGCCACAATTTATGTCTTTCTTCTTTTTTTTTCAAATCATGTGAGGTATTGGTTATAGCAAGCAAATCACCTGTTTCACAGACTTGTCATTTGCAAGGAGATCGAGCCTCAATATCAAGCACAAATATGCGGGCAATATTTTGTCTGCACCCATAAATTGCAACGCAGCAGACACAATTAAGCAGTAAATTCACTCTTCTGACCGAGGCTCTACCCACAACAGACCATGCAAAGTAAAAAAGAGCATTTATGTGTAGTAGTGTTATTATAGGACTGCTTGTCTTGATATGAGGGGTGCTCTGGCAAAATGAGCGGAAAGTAGCAAATTTTAAAATTGATTTTGTGCCATTTTTTTTTTAATTCTCTATAATCTCAGCTTTCAAATGATATATAATATGTCACACTTTCTTTCTCCATTCTCCATTTAGAGATCAAAATACAGGGCAGTCCACTGAAAATCTGGCAATAAAAATTAGTTGCAAATTGATTTTATAATTTCTGATTACTATAGTATATGATAGCAACATGTGATCAATTAACTGTAATTAATTGCACTTCCTGGCATAATTGCCCTTCAAAACTCAAGGTATAGTTAAAGGGGGGTCTGGGGTATATTGGCATGAAGTTTGAGATGAATTTACACAATGTTCCCAAGTTACTACATATTAATGTCATATACCATATTGTAGCCCTTGTTGAGAAGTTTCAAAAAATGTGCAACATTTTGGTCTGGTTGCCATGGTAACCGCATAGAGCCTCTGATTGGCTAAACACTTAAACAATCATAACTAAAAAACGAAAAATACCCTTGGTACCAAACTTGGGTAGTAGGTGTAGAATATGAATACGCAGGGCACCATGAAGCCGGATTGTTTATATGGTTGCCATGGCAACCGGTAACCGACCAATCAGGTAATTTTGCTTTATAATTTAAAATTGGAAACTGTTTTCCAAAAAGCGGCTTCATGGTGCCCTTCGTCTATGTCTCTTCTATATGTGTTCAAAATTTCGTACAAATCTGACATTCCGTTTTTGATTTACGATTGTTCAAAAATCGCAAGTTAGCGCTTTTTCTACTTTCGAGATATAGCCTTAGAACATTGACAAAAAAGGAATTTGAAAAAATAAAATAAAATTGATACTCAGATTATAAGTAACTATAATAATATGAAAGATAATAAATTTACACACATTTTAAGCCATATTTGGTCAAAATCGGATTTAATTTAGCGGAGTTACAGATTTTTTAAAAATAGCAGGTTAATATATAGCTGGGTGAGATAAAATAAAGAAATACATAAAAAAAATGACAAACTCCGAAATTTTGGTTTCCTATTATTCACAATGCATTATCTTGATAAAATAATTGATTTATTTCGTAGGAAAATGTAGTTATTTTATTAAAATCGAATTTAAACGAAAATCCTACAAATTACAGGGTGAGCGTCTTCTGTATACAAATATACATAGGAAAAGCATCCAGAAATTTGTGACTTCCGTTCTTACAATTGCCATAACTTCGGAACCGAATGTCCGTTTGAACTCAAATAAAAAGCATTATAAAGTAGAGATTCTGTAGTTTTTGTTTGTGGTAATATTTAATTTTTCTGATCTAAACGAATTGGTCGAAAAAATATACCCCACCCCCCCCCCCCCCCCTTAAACGCTTACGAATGGATGTGTTTTATGTAAAAAAAAACGAAAATCAACCTTTTCACCATACTTTTACTTTAGAAGTCATCTTAATTTGTGACTTTGCGCTCATTTTGCCAGAGCAACCCACATATAATGATCCATACTTACTTGGGATGTTTGACCTCCATCTTCATCTTCTGTTTCGGTGTTCTATCTCCATGGCGAATTACTGCTATCACACACCGCAATTCCATCCTGAAACAAATGGGGCATTATCAGAGAAACTTACTGAACATTTGAATTCAAACAGTTAATGACAATTTAATAGCACCTAGAAGCACGCTCAAGGTAGTTTACCTTTCACCGGAATTGATGGCTAAACAAACATTGGTATAACAGAAAATTCAAAATATGATGGTAGACAGAGCTATTACATCTTTGGTCAACATAAACATATTTTATAAGACTACAGTTAGTCAACATTCCGGAGACGTTTACACCAAAATGATGGCAAGGTAATTTATTGAGCTGTTTTGATAAGATTTAGAAGTACCTTTACCCTCTCAGGGAATTGAACCTTGACCAGCCCACATTTCGTCACGTTAGTGCATGAAAGTCGCATCTGCAATAGCTGCCATTTTTCATGAATTTGCATTGCACAATGTATAATGTCCAGTTTTGTGTCAGTGGCTCCTGAAAGTTTTGTTGCATTCTGGTAACAAGGTGTTACAAATTTTACATATGGCAGCCATTGCAAATACGACTTTCTTGCACTCACATGACAATTTAATCCATTATTGCAGCCAGGATCAGGCCCTGGCTATTATAATGGATTCTACATGACAATTAGTAGTAAATTCCTTGCCAAGCACTCTCAACATAATTTGGCACAAAGCACTGGAGTTCAAACTCTGGAACTTGACTGCTAACCAGCTGCATGCCAAAGATGTGGAATTATTCACAATTCGAGCGACTCAGTATAGACTCATCAGGTATACACTGTATGCAGCGCCCCAAGAAGGAGCATTCGCACAGGGGACCAAAGGCTTAACGCGACTATCCAAACCACGGAGCAATTAAGAGTAAAGTTTCTTGCCCAAGGAAACAAGTAGACATAAACCGCCTGGCGCGGGGCTCGAACCCACAACCTCTGTATTACGAGACCCGTGCTCTAACCGCTCGGCCACGCTCCCCTCCATGTCCCATCAGCGTTAAATTTTGACACTCCAGTTTTTGAGCTACAAGGTCAACAGTACTACTCCTGTTACTATTAGATTAACATAAAAGCACCAAGATTCTGTATAAAAATCATCTCAATAAAAAATGCTGTGTGACTAACAAGAGGAAATAATCACAGCAAATTGTAGCATGGTCCGATTGCTTCAACTTTTTCAAGTTACTTCAAACTTAATATGAAAGACAGTACTTACATAGTTCCCTCTGTAGTAGGTACATATGGCAACTCCTCTTCTAGTGTGAACATCTGCCAAGGAATGTTGTATTTTGGAGCAAGTTCCCGCATTGTCATATTTCTATCAAGCAAAAATTAAGTGCGATTACAATTTTATATAAAAGCAGGGCCAAAATGTGATTTTTAGACAACACTCAAAGAAAAATGGTCACAAATATGAGTGGTGCTCTGGCAAAATGAGCGGAAAGTCACAATTTTCAAAATTGAGTTGATGACATATTTCAATTCTCTATAATCTAAGCTTTCAAATGATATATAACATGTTATACTTTTTTCCTACAATCTTAATTTAGAGATCAAAATACAAGGCAGTCTATATTGCTATCTTGCAGTAAAAAATTGTCGCAAATTGATTTTAAAGTTACTCATTACTATAGTGAATGATAGCAAAACGTGATTAACTACCTGTGAATAATTGACCTTCAAAACGCAAGGTATAGTTCCACACTTTTGCATTAATGCGTTTTATGTCAAAAAACGAAATTTGACCTTTTTACCATATTTTTACTTTAGCGGCCATTTATTCTTCAATCGTTAGGGTTAGGGTTAGGGTTAGAGTTAGAGTAAATGTTAGGGTCCGGGTTGAGGCTTAGTGTTAGTGTTAGATTTAGGGTTGTTTTTGATGGGATCTAAAGTATTATTTTCTTTCAAATTCTTCTCTTATTACTTCTTCTGCTCTTATTATTAGAGCACCTCCAGGGCAGGCAGACGACATCCGATCCCTAGCTCACGAACTTCCTGATCACAAAACTTTTGATTGACAGGTTTGAGGCATCCAAATGAACATTGATGACAAACACATTTTACATTTATGTTAACTAATGTGTATGCATTCACTTCATTTACTTTAAAGGTCTAACAGAAAGAAGTTTTATTTTTCCCTTGAGCTATCAGGCTATACTGTATATTTTATTCCTAGTAAATGTCCTTAAAAGATTTATATGACAAATGTTTTGATTTTGACCTGGTTTAAATCAAATCCTGTACTTCCTAAATAATAAAGATACTTCCTTACCCAATAATCTTGGCACAATCATCGTAATATTTCTTGGAATTTTTGACAAAACTGAATCCATTGACATCACACACATAGGACTTGCCGTTGGCTCGGAGAAGATCAAACCCACACACAGTTTGCTGCAAAATAATATCAACAAGCATGAATAGTAGAAAATCAACTCATTATGTTTTTCATCAAATTTATGTAATGATTGAGTTCAAAGAGCAATATTGGAAATTTGATTTACCGACACCTCTTTCAAACCTAAAATCACATAATTTTATATTAAAAACACAAACTTGTTTGTACTACTTTAAAATTACCACCATTGTTCTTAGCCCATTATATTCGTAAATAACCTAACTAAATTTTGCAAAATAGAAATTGGACCTCTTTATGTTTTTTTAGAATCTAGAAACACACGTCTAGGAATGCATTTCTCAAATTTTTGATTATTGACTTACTTTTAGAAATATTGCCAAAAATAGGCTTAAAAAGACAAAAAAAAACTTTTCATGGCATGAAAACACCACTGCTATGTTAGTAAGTGTTAAGTGGACTAGTGTCCATGATATGTGTTATAGCACGCATAGTCATCATTCACATTTATTCACATTTAATATGTTCCCTGAGCTTTGAGGGCACTAAAGAGAAAAAATGATTTGCTTTTTGAATAAATACCAATAATATAATTTGAAAACAAATGGCTCATAGCATTACCATTGAGATTTATCACTCACAACCAAAAGCACAATATCTTGGTCAGTGGCAAAGGATAAATGATGCAAATTCAATATTGACCATTTTGTGGTTGTGTTATCGTGTAAAAAAACTACCACACAGTTTATCTGTGTATAACATATAGCAATATTTAGTTAAATTAATAGAACCCTATGGATTGGACTAATATTTACCTTGAACGCCATGCAGACTTTCCTGGCAATGAGCTTCTCATGGTTGCTTAATATGACTGGGTATCTGACTTCTTTGCCTTCGCTGTCCCTCTCTACTTTGCCATCAAGGGCGGGGGACTTACGGGCCTCAGCATGGGCATAGTCTGGTCCCACGGTGTACACCTGCAATGAGTAGAGTTATAGGAACCATTTGTAAACCCAACTGGTATCACCTTAATATTTAAACAAATCCAATCATATCCTCCTGGCATCAAAGTGACCATTTTGTACATAAGTGAATACAAATTAGCTAGCAGTCAAATTACTTGATATAGTAAGGCGCTCTGTTTGCGGCACCAGCTGCATAAGGTCCTTAGTTCAAACCTTGCTGGTGCAAAAAAAGTTGAGTGCTTGAAATTCCCACGGACAAGGAACTAAGTAGTAATTGTTTTGTAGATACCTGTACGAAACTTGGGGAGCTGATCTGGGCAGCGATGATACTGCAGAATCTGAAACGATGCATGGAGTTTGAATGTGGGCCACAGTGGTCAGTAAGCACCTGAAAAAGGGTGCCAAGGCTGCGAAGGAATTACAAATCAGGAGGCATAGTGCACTATAAATCCCTTGTATTTATTTATCATTTAACTTGATTAGTATATTTTAAGTTCACATTGTAGTTGGCACAACTTCAGCTCTACCGCCACCCTGTCAAGTTTGGTCTTACAGTTCATGAGATATGCCAAATCAAACCCATGTTTGCATTAATTAACTATGCAAATTAGGTACCTAATTAGCATATTTTTCAAACCAAAACTTGAACTCTAACTCTACATAACTGAGACCTACCTTGACATCTGTACCATCAGTAGGCATAAATTCTTCATAGATATAGGAGCCAGATTTACGCAGTCGGCTTTCAGCGGAGTACACACTGCTACGGCTACCAATCTGAAATAATAACAAAACATAACGGTGCCTATTATTGAAACACTAGTCCACAGTTGTTAGGGTTTTTTTTTCGCCTTGTGCCAATTTTGTTTTTGATGTAATTTGTAACTTTCTCAACAGCAGGGTTTTGCATTATACTTACATATGACATACGAAAGTAATTACGCGTTTTAAGTACCCACTTAGCCCATCAAATGCTAATTACACACAAGGGAATATATTTTTACACCTTCAGAAAAACATGGAAACACTCTCACCATGGGTACACATACTTGCATTGGAGATTATTGTGGAGATTATTTCTCTTACTGCATGGAAGGAAAGTGGAAGGTCTGCATGAGTATAGGATACTTTAGGATGTGATCACATAGAACTACATACTATTCTAGTATGCGATGCACGATTTTACTTAGGCACGCTTATAGGTTGAACTGAACACATGAATTTGATTCTTCTGGTCATTATAAGCAAAAAAAGGCATTGTTCGAAAAACCGTATAGCTCGCCGTGCCTGTATAACATCATATGTCTTTTAAAAATCTATAACATAAAGCCATCGAATACCGTATTCATTAATGTGATCGCAGCCTAAGGCCTTGTATCCATATGTATAACCTGATATAAACTAATTCTCAAGCAATCCATTGGATGTACCCATATGCCGTGTGCCTTGTCTCGTTTTCCATTGGTTGATATTGTGCGGCGCAACACAGACAATAAACTTGGTTCTGCTTACTAATCATATCAGTGACCTTGTCATGCTTACGTACGGCAGATGATTCCTATCACCTGGCAGCACCAGCAATCAACATGTTCATAATACTTGGTGAGCACAAGGTCATAGGAATATCTGCCGTACACAAAACCATTGATATAATCACTAATAAAGCAAAACGATCTTCATTGTCTGTGTTGCGCCGCACAATTACAAACAATGAAAAAGGAGACAAGGCATATGGAAACATCCTATGGATTGCTGAATTAGTTTAAATCAGTTTATACATACTGAGAAAAAATAATAAGAAAACACCAAAATCTGTTAAACATTTCCTGAAAAAGCATATGTGACTCAATGATGTCAATTACAAGTGATTGTGTAACCAGTATATTCAAATCCAGGCCCATAGCCAGGATTTTTTCAAGGGGGTGTGGATTTTTTAAAAAGTGGACCTTTTTGGAGGAAACATTTTTGTTTTGGTCTATCGTAAACTAATTTTAGTGGTTTTGACAACGTGACATGGGGAAAAAAAAAACGACCTACATTTAAGTTTTTTGTGCTTTGGGTGTTCTTTTGATGGGCATGTAGGGACTTTTTGTGGACCTTTTTTGTACATCGTCAAATTTGGGGAGGGGGGTGCCGCCCCTACCGCGCC
>JXSR01S000131.1:16918-27711 GCA_000969725.1 Ophiothrix spiculata
TGGGTATTCTATAGCATATATTTCACAAGAATTTCTTTTTCATACAAGAAAACACATCCAGTGTGACTAAAGAGAGTCAGTTTATTCCTGTGAAATATTTTTTACAAATTATAGTTAGGATTTTTGCACTTAAAATTACAGTGAAAAAGAACGAAAATGGCACACTGCAATAAAGCAGAAATTGAGCTTTAAAGTTAAGGGAAACACTTAAGTGTTTCACTTACACTTACACTTAAGTGTAAGGGAGTTTTATGAATATGGCACCTGAATCCACCACAAGGTAGCTTATTGAAAGGCAGCAAGTTTGATGCTAGACAGCTGCTAGCACAGTACTGATGGTGGTAGTAGAGTCCATATTATGATAGTTGCATGGATAGACTAAAATTGTGTAAATATGAAATCAAGCTCTCAGATTCCAGGCAATTTTTGAAGGCTTAGGTGTCCAGTTCAGGCCTTTATCCGGTGCTTTATCCCTGTATAGGGGACTTGTCCTCCCTATTCGCTTGGGCAAAACCCAAATTCCACACCAATGAAAGATCATTTTAAAATTTCATCCAATATTCACCAATTTTTTTGCTGTTTCCAGGTACCAGATTACCACACCCTCATCAAACGTCCCATGGACTTTGCAACAATGCAAACCAAATTCCAGAGCGTCGAGTACCAAACCCCGATGGAATTCAGCGCCGACGTACGCCTAATATTCACCAACTGCCAACAGTACAACGTATCCGCAAGTTACGAGTTTAAGTGCGGCCGTCGTCTACAGGCGTTTTTCGAGAAGCGACTTAAAGCTATGGGTATTCAGGAAGTAGCAGCGAGCTCCAAAGATGAAAAACAGGATGGCGAACAACCAAAGAAGCGCCCTCGTAGGACCTGATTTGACATAAAAATGAACGGCAGCGATCACTTTATCAGTTTTGTCAAGGAGCTAGTTGTAATCCTAGCTGTCTTTTGCTCAACTTTGAGGAAAAAAAATCATAATTTGGATATAAAGATATTTATCAACCTCTGAAATTCATGGTACTAACCGATGACTACAAATAATATATCAGCAATGGTGATTGGTTGGAAAGGAGAACACGTCATCACTCTCAACCAATTACATCAAGCCTTGGAAAAATGCTGATTTGATAGGAATAAAAATATGTGTGCATGTATTTGTTTTCTTTCAAAAAATGATTGGTTCTGTTAGTGGTAAAAAATCATTTGACCACGTAAGTATTTTATTGAGTTGGATTTCTGCGTCCGTAAGGTACTTCATGGGTGCAGTTGTGTCCATAAGGTACTTCGTGGGTGCTGTGTAGATAAGGGGCATTATGGGTACTGTGAAGATGTACTATGTGGGTTCTTTGTGGGTACTATGTATAGTTAACACGGTTTTTGTAGATAGAATAGAATACTACAGGACCCTAAGTTATTAATCATAGCAAAGATGGGATGATTTCTGGACAATTAATTTTGAAAATGTGATGTTTGAATAGTTTCATTTTTGCTGAATACATATGTAGGGAGGGTGGGAGATGCTTAGAAATAGCACATGGGTTGGGGCTACTACTTGGAAGAGCCACTTTCATGGGGATTAGTGATTAAAGCTTCTAATTTGTGAATGCTGACATGGTTTGATTCTCATGCGGTATACTATGTCAAATTTGGTAAATGATCTCGTATCATTTTCTACTTTTCCACAGTCAATTATCCAATAGACCATATCGATAATTGACATAATCCTGCCGTTGATGGGGTAAATCCACAGAACCGGACAGGGAATCAGAACTCAGAACGAGGCCAAGTATGATAAGCACACTACTTGTTCTCGCTCTGAGTTCCGTTCCCCGTCCGATTCTGTGGATTTACCCCATCAACGGCGGGATTATGTCAATTATCGATATGGTCTATTAAGGACTAAAATTCTTTCAGTGTTACAGTGTAGCAGTATTATATTGGTCAAAGAAATGCAAATCAAAATCTCTGATTTCACCACCTCGCCCTAAGAATGGATGATTCTTTTCAGTGTGAATGGCAATACATCCCTTTCAGTTGAGTGTTTGTAGATATTAATTATTTTTGTACTTGTGTGCATCCTTGTGTTTTTGTAATTTTGAAAAGATCAGAAGTGAGATCTTTAATATGCTTGAATTTTTGATCAATGCACATGTACAAATGAGATGAGTGTAAACAAGGTGAAAACACCTTTTTTTGTTGCGGCAATGTCACACATCATAAAGAGCCTTACCATACAAATGTGACTGTCCATCGCAAACCAGCCATAAATACCTTTTTAATTTTTTGCAAAGACCATGCTTTAAGAATTTAAATGACACCTTAATGAACTTCACACGATTTACAGAAGTCAAGGGAGTAAAACGTATAACTGAGATAAAACGCGTTCAAAGATCAGTAAGCCCTATATTTTCTGTTGATTGCCTTTAAAATATGCAGATTTATTTCACATTTCCTATCATTTTCTTAAAATGAAACTTTGATGGTATTTTGTAGTAAGCACAAGGATATAAATAATAAATAAATAGTGGGTTTAAGTATGTTAGGCGTACATTTTGCTCTTTACAGTGATGTGTGACAGAGCCCTTACAAATTCCATTTTTGTTGACATCATAGGAAAATTATCTGTACATGTAAATGTTTTCATATTTTCACTTTTTTTTCATTCCTGGGGTGCAAATTCGGAACACGAATTCAAGTACAATTTAAGTACAAATTTTTGTACTCGAATTGTACTTAAATTGTACTCGAATCTGTGTTCCAAATTTGCACCTCGGGAATGTGTACTAGAATTGTACTCAATTTTTAACAGGGTGCCTCCCCCCCCCCTCCCAGGGTCATTTACAAACACATCCTCAGTTTCACTAATCATGCTTGATACTTGACAGTTGCAACTGGCTTTAACTGACAATGTAACATACATTTGTATAGGAAGAATTTATTCTGTAAAGATCATATTTATAGTACATTAATATAAATATGACTTTTTTTAAAGATTGAACAGCTATTTGTATAGAAAAGACTGGTCAAGTCACATTTCATTTCTAATTCATTTATCAGAAAATGGTATAAATTCGAAGTCAGAAATTCAATGTGAAAATACATTGTTACAAATATTCAACCTATAGTGTTAATCTTATGTTGAACAGCGATATCTTAAGGACACCAAATTCAAACAATTCAATCCAATAACTTTTCTAAGCTTACAACTTAGTATATTTGCTAGTCAAAGAAGTATTTGATATTGCACCAATTAAGCACTTGGTATCCCAAATTCCAAAGGTTGGCATGAATACCTTTCACCTAAAGGAGCTTGGTCCGATTTTTCAAAATTTTGTTTTCATTATTATATTAAAGATGACCACTACAGAAGTTTGAAATTTCAGCCAAATCTGTCAAACTGTTTCCTATACATTACTGTGTAAAATTGATTATGGTTACTATAATTAGAAACATTTTCATATAACTAAAAAACGGAACATAACTAAGCCGTGAAATTTCACATGGGTTTTGAGAAAATGTATGAGCAATATTTAGGTACCAAAATCTCATAAAGTTTGAAAAAATAGTTGAAGCAATCGGACATGCTCCTTTAAATGAAAAAAAGTTGGACGCTATTGGACCATGCTTCTTTAAATGCGGAACACATACATGGTCAATAGATTATATCGATTGAAATCACTTTAGGATTAAGTAATAAGGGATCTTTTTTTCTATTCTATCACTATATTATGTTGGACATCACTGTAGAATCAATTGTTTGTTATTATAGAGAATTTGACATGATGGCACTGAGAAAAACATTAAAAAAAATTGGTAGATATATAAATTGTTGTTTTGAAACAATGAAAAAAACTGTTCAAAAAATTGAGATTTTTTTGTAAGTTATTAAATATCTTGCAAAAGCAAGACGTTATCATGTGTTACAGGTTTGTTGTGCAAATGCAACAATATACATCTTTTTTTTAAGGCAAAATGATTTTTTTTTTTTCCTCAGGTTGACATGGTAAACATTTTCGGCCTCTTTAAAAAATTCTTTTGATTGGCGCAATGTACGGTTACAAATTTGACTGGAACAGGATTTCTTTTGTTTCAATGTTTACTGATATGACATAGTGTAGGGCTAGAGACGCTTCATCATTTTTGTAGTTTGTAGACATTTTCATGCAGAATTTTTCTCGTGATTAATTTTTAAGAATGGAGTAAATTGTCATCCTGAATGAACATTTTCCATGTACAATTTCACCATTGAGTAAAACATAACCATAATTTCAAAAAGGGGTTTTTGACCGCCGGACATAGGTATCCTGTTCACAAACGTGCCCCCCCCCCCCTCGGAATTTCAAGGGGAGATCAGCTTACCATGAATAGATCTAGCTCATAGAAATCAATTCAAACATTATATTTCCCATAACAGGGTTCGTACGGTCCTTGAGAGTCCTTGATAATCCTTGAATTTGAAAACACCTTTTCAAGGCCTTGAAAGTCCTGGAAATTTGCACAGAGTCCTTGAAAATTGATAATTTATGGCTAACTGATCCCAAATTCAGCGAGTGGATTGATGTCGGCAGGAACAAGAGTTCAGCATACTGCAAATTATGCTGTGGTAAGTCCTTGAAAATCATGCTTTTGGACCTTGAAAGGATCCAAGGTGTACGAACCCTGCCATAACTAAGCACTTGAAAATGTGCAATGGGGTGAAAAATTTATCTCCATTTAATACATTCTGCATCTGCATAATTTGAAAGATTAGATTAATAACGCTCATTCAAAATGAACAGTAAAATTTACACCAATGAAAAAATTCTAAATGAAAATATCTACAAAAATGAGAAACTGTCTCTAGCCCTATTAAAGTGTTAAAATAAAAAGAACCAAGAAAAAGTTTTGATAGTGTGTTTCACAGAATCTTCGTTTTGAATTTGGAAAAAAAAAAAAAAAAAAAAAAAAAGTTGGATCTATAAGCCCCGTATTCCAGAAAAGTGTTTAGCTAAACCACAGTTTAACTGAACTTCAACTGTCCAGGAATGGTACACACCATTGCAAAGCTCTTTCAAGTGGAACAGTTGAGAATTAAAACTGTGGTTTAGCTAAATTCCTTTCTTGAAATACGGGCCTAAGTGTTTAGGGTCAGTCAGGTTACGCTAATCACACAAATATTTTTAGGCTTGTAAAAAAGAAGACAGAACAAATTTGTTCTTAAAATGACTTTGCCTTAAAAATGGTAAAAAAATGTGCATATGACTTTGTTGCATTTGCATTACGAGATATTTTCATTATGTCAAGGACCAAAATTTAGAACAGTGGAACTTCATTAACACAAAATCAGCTTAGATAAAACTGATTGGATATTGTTACCAGTTCAGTTAGGCGGAACTCACAATTCGGATACGTATCCGAATTCGGATACATACGTACATTTTGTATCCGAATTGTGATACCAGTATCAGAATTAGAATATGGATATGTAGGGGTATCTGAATTCTGATACTCCTGTCGTGGCGCAGGAAACAAATTGATAGCGCAAGCTGGCAAGTACATGTAGAACATCTTCTTTGCATTTATGATAAATGTATCTGTGCAATTCCAGCGGGACAGCTTCGAAACATGTCCTGATATCCAAATTCGGATACGGGTATCAGAATTTTGATACGGAGTATCGAAAGTCGGATACGTATAAGAATTGTGAGTTACGCCAAACTGAGTTGATTTCATCGCATTTTAAACACATTGAAAGTTCACCACCCTTTACCCTTTGGAATTACTTTGTGTTTGAAATTAATTAAAAATGGATGAGTATACAGGGTTACATTCTTTCCCTATCAATAATCTTGTTGATTTTGTGTTATTGATGTTCAACTAGTATATTTGTTTGCTGTATTTGTTTTCTCCACTATAATAACTCCAGTATTTATTCAATGCTTGATGGACAAAATGGGAAATTTCAGAATTGAGAATATGTCAATTTTATTCATATTATCAACAATAATTTCAAACTTGTTCCTGAATTACAAGTACTGGATTCAGGTAAAGTTAGAACACAATTCCTGAAAGATGGTGGTTTTAAAAAAGAAAATATATTACATGTTAATAACATCTTTGCTATGTACAATAACATTTTTGTTGAATTTCAAGAAATATTTTTCAAGTAGTGACCATGGATCATGCAGTTTATTGTATGGACAAGAATTATGTCGGCGTAGTTAAAACTTTCTATGGCTGTCCCATACATTGCATTCTCATACTTTTCAACAAATATTTGTCAATTAAAATCGATCTATATTTATGTAACATTGATTATTTCATGTAGAAGAAAAAACCTGTGTGATTTCATTCTGAATGAGCTGGTTTTGGAGTGTCTATCATGGCGGTCGCACGTCCAGCATGACGTCACAAATTTCAAGTGCGCAAATTCTACCTTGTTGCATCTGGAAAATTTTGCACCAAGCACGATAAACTTTTCTCCCAACAGACCATTGTGGAAATATGTGAATTTGTTATGCTGCATTTTGTGGCCATCTGCCACAATTACAAACTATAACCACAACAGCTACATGAAATCACCCATCTCTTGAATTCCTTAGTTGAAAAATAACCCTGTTACATATGTAAGCAAGTCTTTTGTAATTTTCATACTGTAAATACTGGTTGCTGTAACCATTAATATTACTAATAAATCAATATTAAAATAGAAAATGTTGGTATTTCCTTGATTGATTTGTGATAGTTTCTATTAGGCTGCGATCACATAGAACTATACTGTACACTATTTGGCACTATACGGGCACGTTTTTCCTATCTATAGGACCTTTTTTTCGTGATACTATCCACAATATAAATCAATAATCTCTGTACTGTGTATACATACATGAAGCCATTTCAAAAAGGCCCCTGTATTCACTCTAGAAAAGAAATATTGTTTACCAGAGTGAGATCAGTACGCTGGCTATCTCTAAATTCTAATGATTATGGATTTACATTGTGGATAGTATCATGAAAAATAAAGGTCCTATAGATTGGACAAACGTGCCCGTTATATAGTTATGTGATCGCAGCCTTGGGCCAAAAAACAAACAAAAATAGTTTGTCTCAAAGCTGCAGCGCTTTTTTTTTTGAAAATCATACTTTTCCACACCAAAACAAATTTATACACATGATAGGAATAAAATAGTTCTTTACTTTTATTTGTTACCATAAATATATATATGCTTGGTCTTTGAGAAATTAAAATGTGCAGTACTTATAATTCACTGTTGCTAAACCATAAAACAAGTTGAGAATAAAAATAAAAAATCACATGCCACATTAATTTTCAAGCAAGTCATGAGCTTTGAGACAAACTTTTTTTATATTATTATTTGGCCAAACAGCTTCAGGAATTTAAAAAGGGACATTGATATTTGCTGTCAACCTTGTCCCGCATGAAGCTGAATTATTTCACCTGGCGAATTCCAGCGTGACAGGCGTGACCTTTGCATGAACCTTTTTTTCTCAGAATAGCTGGTAAATTTTATCTAAAGGCGATACCACAGAAATATTCCTATATGTTATAGTAAACATTCGATATTGGATGCAAAAAGTTAAAAAATTATTCTTACTCAATCACTGTCTTCACAATGGGGACACAAAGTGTCCGTGACAGGCGTGACCCAAACTGACACTGCCTTTTCAAAAACATGGTTTAATGCTTAATTCTATCTCTTTCCCACGGGAGATTTGATTCTTGTTTATGTTGCAGTATATCTCCTTTGGGGAACCAATCAGGAAACATTCCACTTTTGGAGCTGTAGCTCTTAACTTGGAGAATACAGGCTAAATCATTTCGTGACAGGCGTGACGTGACAGGCGTGACATTTGTGCACACCTAGTAAAACTTGATTTTAGCAATGGATCTGTTGTTTAATAACGTCTTAATTTATGATTATGATTTATTTTCAACAGTTTTGATACTGTATTATGCAAGTCTAATCTATTTTTGAGCTTTAACCCTTATCCTCCTGAGTTATTTTTGCAACACGTCCTCCGAAGGGTTGTTGTAACCACCCTAATATTTTAGAACGGAACCTCTTATGCTAATAATAGATAGGTATGATCCTCCCCTATCCAACGATACCAAGATCATCAAAATCGGCCGAGGCGTTACGTAATTATGACGTCATAAAGCACTTTCGGATTGGAAAATCAGGCAAAATTGCATTTTGGCAAAAATGGCCACCAAAAAGCAAAATGTTGCTACAAAAGTTCTAAATAACAGATTTTCGTCGGGTTTTTTGCCAATTAAGACAGGAAATGATGATTCTAACATGTCTTTTAAGTTTGAGTTTTATAGCATGCACATTGTTTTCAAAATGGCGACTTAAACATTTCCGGGATTTCGACTTCGTGACAGGCGTGACCGATTTTGAGATGTAATAGTGGAGAAATAAGCAATCACTGGATGTTTGTTTATTGCTTTGCAGATGTAGACTCCATGATAGAAGATAGATATTGATGTTTAACCAAAACATGACCTTTTAATAAAACACAGCAAAAACTTTTCATGTTTTTCGTGACAGGCGTGACATCTGAAAACGGCAAATTCCAACAACACACTACTCGGCTATGATTAACATTTATTACTAAAACGCGATTGTACTTTAGAGCACAGAGACTGGGGCTTCTTATATACTAATAAGGAAAAGCCTCAGATGTTTTTCTCTGTTTCAGTACCAAATCACTTTTTAGTGCGAATTTGAGGGTAAAATGTTACTAAGGCAACATCCAACTTATACCAGTCATAAAATAAGTTCTATTTGCTTTATGGAAAAAACAAAAGTAGTTCCTGAGACCTTGACTTGTTTACTTTCAACTCAGGTATTACTTTTATGTCAGAATTGAAGTTGAAAAATTCATGTATGTGATACAAGATCATGGAATTAGCCACCTCTAAATTTAATAGTGGAAACAACATTGGTACTTTTGAGGGTAGAACAAGAAAATCTTAAAACAGTGCATTTTTTTCTCTCTCCGCTGGTCATACAAAGAAATCAGGTAAAATCACACATGACTAACACTAAATCAATTGCAGTTTAAACATTGCAGTTATTAATTGTCAAACCATTCTTATCAAATCACATCTTGGGCCCATATTCATGAAACACCGCCTACTCTAGTTGGCTGCTAACTCTTGTCTACCTGTCAAATTTTGACAGCTATACAGGGTGTCCCAATAAAAATGCATCACTTTTATTTTTGGTCATATCTCAGAAACCCATTAATAAAAATGAAAACCTTTTTCGTAATAACAATTAGTATAGTTTAGTTTTTCATCGAGGAAATTTTGAGCAAAGTCGGTCGAACCGTTCTTGAGAAAACAGGAATTTTGTAAGAAGACTCATTTTTTTCCATTCCATTGGGTTTACCATAGTAATTCATGTTTATCATATCACATCTTTGGTTACTATTGATCAATTTATTCTAAACTTGCAAAGCAGGCACAAAAAGTTCACAAAATATTGCATAGAAGCTAAAACATGATTTTGATATCTTATTCAGCACTGCAAGTGGCACCGTAATTCAATGTGTAGGTTTTGCTGTTTTGCAGTGTTAAATAAAAAGAAAAAAACGAGCTCACGGTTTCTCAAGAAACCATGGCAGAGATTTCCTTAAATGTAAAGTCTATTTCGGAAATCTTTTGCATTTTCTGAGTTTTAAGCTTTTTTACATAAAAAAAGACCATCTTTATGACTGTTTCTTCTCCTACATGTGTTAAAACTATAACATTGTCAACATATTCGAATCAAAATAACAAAGCAGTTACTCACTTCCTCGTGAAAATTGGAATGTCTGTTAGTCTATGATAGACTGATGTTCAATAAAATTGGTACTCTTGCTTTTCACATGTCCACCTTTGTGTTAATTATCCTATGTTCCTGGTCCAATGCGACGTTCTAAATCCCGGATGATGAAGGGAGTCGAGTGTGATCAGACAAGCTTTCAAGTTTAAATCAGGTTTATTCAAATGCTAAATTTTCAGTAGCTGTTGTTATTGTTGTCGTTACTGTTGTGGTTGTTGTTGTTGTTGTTTTGTAGTAACTCTCGTGAAAAGTTGTTTATCCATAAATGAAATGAGTTTTTCATTCAGAGTTGGCCTCCTACTGTGATGACATGGTCATTTCAGATCAATAATTGTTGCAAATATGAGTTACTGTGGTAAACCCCATTGGAATGGGGTAAAATTGGGTCGTCTTACAAAATTCTAATTTTCTCGAGAACGGCTCGACAGATTTTGCTCAAAATTTCACAGATGAAAGATTAAACTATATTAATTATTAATATGAAACAAGTTTTTAATTTTAGTCCATTGGTTTATGAGAAATGATAAAAAACAAAAGTGATGCATTTTTATTGGGACACCCTGTACAATAGGTTTGCAGCCAACTAGAGTTAGCTGTGTTTCATGAATATGGGCCCTGATGATCAATAGTTTTCACAACAATGCCAAAATCTGCTAATTTAAACCATAGGAGACCTTGGGTCAATTACCATTTGTGATGCATCAACCATCATATGTGACCCGTCATATCGAAAGGTACCTTAAGGCCGGTACATTGAATTACGAAATACGTGCCATTGCATTACATGTTACTTGCCTTAAACTTTTGTACCGTTGATTTTGACATTTCACCGGTAATAAATCATCCGATATTTAGTCAACAACCCACTAAGTTACCATTTTTCATGCCTTGAAGGTCAGGAATATGCCTTGAGGGTATAATTGTGTCCCTAAAAAAACGCAGGTAGACCACATA
>JXSR01S000131.1:34155-46836 GCA_000969725.1 Ophiothrix spiculata
TGGAGAGGACAGTATGCACTAATTATTGTTATTTGGAGTCTGGGACTTGACAGGCTTTTTGCTTATTTCTCAGTCCTCCTCCACAATGTTGTTTTTACAGTTTTATGTATAGTACATTATAAGTTCTTTACTCTGTAACTTTGCATTTGTGGAAGAAATAAAATTATACTAATGATATACTAATTGATTGGATCATACCAACCAACCCTAACTTTAATGTAAGTTTGTATTTGCCACATAATTATACTTACAAAATTTAAAGTAGCGGTACCAGTATATTGTTTGTCATTATTCACATTCTAAGTTCTAACCACACAAACAACATGTTATAGACCTTTTCAAAACCCGACTTTCTGAGAATTCCCGAAGCCGATTTTACACTTTCCATCAATTGCTGACAGAAAAAGTGACTCATTAATACAATACCCAGAATGTTACATCCACGTTCACAATGACTGCATACGAATTCAAACTTGTAATTAGGGTTAGCCCTAACGAGTAACTTTTAGTGTCATCGCCCTGATGTGGCTTGAAATCTTAAGCATAATCAGCCGATTTCAAATGGAAATTTCACTCTTTGTGTCTCTGAGCGTATGGAACCACCAGCCAAAAGTTGTTCAGAATTAGTGCATCTAATAATGTATGGGTCTGGTTAAATATCTAGTTTTCACTTTTATTGCACTGAAAATGCGAGAGAATTTTCGGAAAAATTTTGTTGACAAAATCCAGCATACTAATGAGCTAATACATGATTGGTTGAAAACATGGCCACGTGATCTCAAGATTTCTGAATGGATTTTGAAAAGGTCTATTGATTCACATACATATCTTTGGTCCAGCCATTAAAATATACATATTAATAAAGTGAAAAAATAGCATCTTTTGTTTAAACTTGCTATATATTTACAGCAGCTGACAGTTCAAACAATTCCCTTAATATTTCACATCTTACTATAACCAAGCCTGCGGTCCATGTTGAGTCTTGATCAGAGTGAACTTGTCAATTATCTCACCACCCTGCAGGAAAAAAGGGCAAAATATTGAAAATAATTGTTAAAATGAGACAAAGTGTATAGTGCTTTACTATGGTAATTCTGATGAAGTCTCCCGACGATATGAGAGGAAATATGAATATTTGGTTTAGACTAATTAATCTCTTAAAGTCACTGTCAAAATTCCTCGGACAAATTCAGTCACGTGACCATCAATTGCAGGATACAGATTGCGTTCGTAAACATATGGCCCTGTTCTCTGGATGTTTATTTTACATCGTCTGAAGAATTGTGATACCGACTTTAGTTAAGGATCATCAGTATAGTTCTTGATGGGCCTTGGCAGGCCTGAGATTAACCCTATTAAAATGATCATCAGTATAGTTCTTGTTGGGCCTAAAGTTGGGATAACACTAAATGTGACCCGTCATATCAAAAGGTACCTTAAGGTCGGCATAGTAAATTACGAGATATGGGCCATTGAAGCTGAGCATAATCAAAAATCATGTCCAAGGTCGAATTTCTAATTTCATCAGAAACGTTACCTTTGAAGTGTATTCTATCATATTAATCAGGTTCCAACATCCAAAACATAAGACAAATGTTTCAAAAACCAAGATAAAAATCCTTTCTTCATTCAAGTTTTACCAGTACAGAAACTTTACACTCAATTTTCTCAGAACTATAGTTTTCTGAATCAGTCAGATGCCTTTTACCAATTTGGATTTAACTTTGCAATCTAACATCCAATAACCAAAAGCAAGGTGTCATTTTAAAGCTTAAAAAGAGAGTAAAAAATCACTTTTCATTTTGGGACCCTTAAGGTACCTTTCAATAATAACGAGACATTAAATGTCAGTCAAAAATTGGTAGAATTCCTGCTTTGCCAATGTTTACTGAGCAGGCTTGAAACTACATGTCTTGAAAAGAAACTCAAGTGTTGATGGGAGTTTATATGCTGGAACTTTTAAAGCATGATTTGAATGTGTATCAAGCCAGTTATTAGAGAAATTAGTACATTTTTTGAACACTTTGTGAACACGTTTGGGGAAACACATAAAAAAAAAGTTTACAGGAAAGTGGTTCAGATATCTGCACTTGTCGGTACATACAGTCTATTTCTCCATCTGAAATCTATTGTTAATTCTCCATATCCACACATTTGGTTTAGTGTTTGTGTATGTCTATGATTTTAAAGCATCAAATCAAATAAATGTCTTCTTTCCAAATTAAATACCGTAAAGTTGATTTTGCTATCCACTGCAGATTACGTCATTACGTCAAGGTGTTGCCGATGAGTTTACATGTTTCCCCTTAATTAGGAATGGCCCAAATATTACATGCTGATCATGGACAGTGGTTCTTGTACATGTCCCTTTTTGAGCAAATACATTATTGACAGGTTGCAATAAATGCGCACACGATTGTTTGAGGGGGTTCATTTATTAATATTTTGACAAAAAATATACAGTAAGCCATAAGCAAAAATTACTGTGTGTGACAAAATTCATGTTTACAGTATTATATGAATGAATGTAAATGAATGGATGTAGCTCAAAATTACTCAAAAATTCTGATTTAATATACATTTTCCAAGTTCTTGTCATATGTGATGTTTTTATACCACATTACTAGAATATTTTTAGACTATCATTGCCCTTTTCATATGTGCTGTGTTCAAGAACATGTTTCAAAGAAAAAACCTAATGCACTTTGTGCACACTAGGCTATAACAACATAATTTTAAAGTATGCCTTTAAAGGGGCATTGGATTTTCACTGTATTTTGCATTGGACAAAATTTCAAAATTTTATTTGTGGATGATTAACATTTCAAAGGTTAGCAAATAACGGTCAATTAACAAGATATCACGAAAATTTTGATCCAAAACTTCAGAAAAGTCAAAATATTTGAATTTTACTTTTTCTGTTTCTCTTGGGTATGAGACTATTCTCTAAATGTATTTATTGATATCAAGAAAGAGCCAAAGATTTGTTTGTACAACATTCCTTTTTACATCAGATTGCAGATAAATCAAGAAAAGAAATTTGCATTAGATCTCCTGAATAGGCCAGTTTTTGAAATTCAGCTAGGGGGCAGTATTTATCGTTGTCGACAATGACAATTGAAAATAAAAGAATATATAATATTTTGATATATGGGGTTTGAATTTGGCAATAAAACTTTGCATGCTGTCATAATCACCGCTAATACTTCAAATAATGCAAACAAACCTCAAAATGCTTGGGGAAAAGTTTGGGGATGATGCTGAACTTGTCAAATGCCAATATGTACAGCACATTCAACAGAGTGCAGAAAAGGGTCATGTTCACTTACCTTGTCGTCCGAAACCTGTTCAAAATAAATATGAGTTGAATTCAAGATGGAAAGACGTGTGTAGCCATAATCGTTGCTTTGAAATGCGGTGAATGCTTTAGGTGGCAACATTGGTGATCTTTTTTCTCGACATCCCTGTAACATATGAAGCAAATGGGGAGTGGAAAATGGTCACAATGGATCTGATGAAAATGAAAATGAGTCTTATCTAAGGAACAATTCATGATCCAAAGCCACATCCCCTATAGTCACATCTGTTACAATTCAGATTTGCAGCTAATAAGAATGAGAAAGTGTGTCATTTAGGTATTCAAACACGCCAGAGAATTGTTCATCACGAATCAACAACGATACATCCATGCATATTTTTATCACGCCAGGGTGGCTTTAGCCACCAAAGCGTGATAAAAATTCGCCATCGCATCGGATGCAGAGTTGTTGATTCGCAATGAACAACTCTGTGGTGTGTTTGATTAAACGAAAATATTCCTGAAGACGTACGGATTAAATTCTAAATGTTTTTTGAATTTAACAGCTAGGCCAACTCATCTTTTAAAAAATATTTAGCTTATCTGAAGCACAGTGCTAATTTGTAAATGTTTGCTGCTTTGACGTTATCAATTTTTCCAAGCACTGGGCTTTTGCACGTACCATAAGTGCCCGACGCGCGATGATCAGTAAACGCTGTGCCGTGCGTAACGCGCTAATTTGAATATCAACTGTGGATTCATCACGAATCAACAACGGTACGCTCCTGTATAAAGAGATACACCGTCATTAACATGTATGATCATTTGTTGGGGCAGCAATAGTAATTACATCACAGTATTCTGTTATTGATGATTTTTGAAGTTTTTGGAGCTCTAATACCTTGAAAACAAATTATCAGAATCAAGTGAAATTGTCAGCATGAATTAGTGGTCATCAATCTAAATATATAAGGAAGAATGGAACTAGGATTATTTCTCATCTGGATTGAAAAACCCGGGGGGGTACTCAAGTTTGGTTTTGGTAGGGGTGTGCCGCTGGGAAATTTGAAATACCACCCATGCAAATACCAATTTTCAAGAAAAAGGGACCCATCCATATACCAAATGCCCCAAATTTTGAGTCGAAAGTTATACAAAAATAGTTGGTCAGAATTTCCTGATTTTTGTTTGAAATTTCGAAAAAAAATCCAAAATTTGCGCCATTTTGGCGCAAATTTTAGAAAATGTTGAAAAACAGACCCATCAAAATACCACATTTTGCAAAGAAAAAGGACCCATTGGCATACCAGCGAGCCTGATTTTGCTACTCAAATTTGCGGCACATCCCCGTAATCACTTTTGTACTAAGTACCCCCGGGATTGTAAATTGATTCAACCTTTATTTGTTTTTCATCTACATAAAAAGATGACTACAAAATAGATTCAGATTAGGCGTTGGAGCCCAATTAAGCCACAACATTGTGCGACCGGCCGCAACCTGGCCACAGCCTTATTTTTCCAAATTGGCGACCGTAGGCTTGATTGATCACCTCAATATTATTTTATAACATTCATTACAAGTTTTCAAGACAAGTCAAGTCAAGTAAAACTTTATAACTCCATAAATGGAAATTCTGCACATAATGAAAGAATACATATAAACATCATAAAAACAAATTACATATTACAGACAATATTTGTGGCCCTTTGAAACTGAGAATTGAAATTATTTAGAGGTGCATAATCAAGCTTACGGTCACCATCTTGGAAAATCAAGGCTGTGGCAAGGTTGTGGCCGGCCGCACAAATTTGTGGCCTAATTGCGCTCAAGCGCCTTATTTGTTTTCAAGATAAGAGCTTTACAGCCTTTTTGAGAATCTCAATATGCTACCCTAGCTGTTGTAATCAGTGTTCCCTCTAAGGTTTTTGAGCTTGCTGCAATTCAATATAGTAGAGGTTGCTTGTGCCAAAATGACTAGCTGAGGCTGAAACTGGCTAAATTAGCAATTGAAAAAAACCTTTCTAACGCATTTTCAAAAACCTGTTGTGCCTATTTTCCTTTCTCCTATGCCAATGGCGCAACATACGAACAGGAACGCTGGTTGTAAATACTGTTGAAACCCCAATCAGCATTAGAATCGACACGTTTTCTCATTTTTCTTAAAAACACATGTACAGACAAGTGTGCAAGAACTGTTTTAAATTTGTAACATAAAATTTTGATAGAGATGACTATGGGGGATTAACCATGTATGTGGATCATGAATTGCCCCTTTAATAATGAGTAGTTATTGGTCTCCATGATTGAATAATGTCTGCCATGCAAAGTACAAATGCAGCATGAAACATTGTTGATACTTCCACTAAACTTCCACTAATTAACGTCCAATTTCATCTAAATCCAGTACCATATCAGAAGGTTGTATATACTACCCTGGATGAAAGGGGGGGGGGGGCACTTTACAAGAAAATAATGTACATATTAGATCAGGTGCCACTGTACCACTCGAATGTAGGGGTCTTTGTGGTATATTTAAAGGGTCAAAATGTCAAAAAAGTTCTCCAAGATTTTGATAATTTTAGCAAAACATTCAGAAATCGCACCAAATTGAGAAAATGATTGGTCTTTGATAGACAAAAATGTGCTTTTGGTGACAAGGAGTAAGATAGAAATAGAACTAGAGGGTCATTATTTTTGTGACTGGTTAAAATGGGGGTCTTTTGGTGAGAGCGAGTAAAAAAACCCAAGATCTCTTAGGTGGCACATGGCGGGTGAGAGTGCCTCCTCCTGGGGTTGTGTCCACATCCATGATAGCATCAACATCATTAAGGGTGGTGTCGTTCGACCCTCCATTTTTGGGAAGGATTTTACTCTATGGGACCGTTCACAAAATCTTGTTAGGGGGGCCTGATGCCAAAAAAAAACTATCGCGGAAAATTTTCGGGGCCCACCTTTTCGACCTCAAAAAAATTTAAGGGCCCCCCTTTTTTGCGACAAAAATTAGTGGTCAACCCCATAGAAAAGCATGTAAACTCAATTTTAACCGGAAAATTTGTGGTAATTTTTTCAAGCCCCTTCCCCTTATGAGGGTGAAAAACTTTAGGGGCCCCTTTTTGCATTAGCTTTTGCAAGTGCTTGTGCACAGTCCCTGGGCTATAACTCACTAACTGAAACTTAAATTCATATAAAAGTATACATTTCTAGAAGGGAATTTGCATGCTGAACACAATGGTGATGTTAATTTTTGACAAAATCCTACAATTTTGGAATAAGGGCCAAAATATACATTTTTGACTCCTAAAATTTGTGGAAAATCTGAACTAAAATTTGTTAGAAAAAAAAATCAAAATCAAAAATTGTAGAAAACCATACCTGGACATTGATTTCTAGATTCTAATAAAAAGTACTCTAGTTCCAATTTTTACAAAAGCAAATTTTAGGTAGGCTTTCCAGACATTTTTGGCACCAAAAATACATATTTTGGTCCTCCTTCCAGGTTGGCCCTAGAGCCAAAAATGGTAGACTTTGGTCAAAAATCAACATCACCATCATGTTCCACATGTTAGTCCTCTTTTAAAAATGTATACTTTCATGTGGATTTATTTTTTCTTTGCTGAGTTAGAGAGCAAAAACTGTTCCAAAACTGAAGGGTTGACACCAACCTTAACAGACACTAGATACTGCCTTTAGTTATGATTAGGCAAAAAGAAAAAGAACCATGTCTCAGCTTCACGCGCGCATAGGGTTAAAATTTGAATTTTACCGCATTTCATTTTTTAAGGTTTTCAGGAGAATTTTTTTATTTTCTTATTTTTTTTCTTACATCGAGAGATTATATAAAAAAAGGGAAAACAAAATAGTGACCTAAAAACGTAATAAAAAAAGATTTCCGCGTAGCGCACAGCCTTTTTGACTAAAAACAAAACAAAACAAAACCGCGTAGTGCTTAGGGTTATTTATGGGCCTAAGGAAGCTGAGACAGAGTTCTTTTTTTTTTTTGGGGGGGGGGGGACCTTATCTGTTAATTTTCATGGCAAAAGGAACTAACTTAACATGTGATCTGCAATGCACATTCTGCTTTTTAACTCGAGGCAGCTAAACACATCTGCCTAACAAAGTAAAAAAGAAGTATGTGTAATACAGATATGTTGCAAGTTACTTCCTTTTCCCTTGAAGAAATCCTGCCCAAATGAGCAGACGACCAATTCACTTTCATAACAAGACAGTATCTTTTATATCAAACATATGAGTGGGGCTCTGGCAAAATGAGAGGAAAGTCGCACATTTCAAATTTGAGTTTATGACATATTTTGATTCTCTATAAACTCATCTTTTGAATGATATATAATATGTCACAGTTTCTTTCTCCCTTCTTCATTTAGAGATCGAAATCCAAAGCAGTCTACTGAATATGTTGTTATAAAAATTAGTTCTAAAGATAGTGATTACTACAGTGTATAATAGCAACATGCAATCAAATTAACCTGTGATTAATTCAGAGCACTTCCCCGCAAAGTTGACCTTCAAAACTTTAGATATAGGTAAACACTTATGCTATGCATAAATGCGTTTTATGCAAAAAAACAATTTTCAATTTCAGCCCATTTTTACTTTAGATGCCATTTATTCAAAATGTAGATTTGCGACTTTCCTCTCATTTTGCCAGAGCAGCACACATATGTCCATGCAACCTTCTTGCATGAGAGTGGATTGAAGTCAAATTGCATGTTTATAGGAAGTATCTGCTTTGTTTTATAAATGCACATACTGCGTTTTTACTTTGTGAGGCAGCTAAGGCCTAAAAAATTGTTTGATTGGCATAACATAGAAAAAAATAGGGTAGGTAGGTCTAATTTTTTTTAAAGTCTATGTTTCACATACAAAAACACAAAATATATGACACATATATACAAAAACATCTTCACTTTTTCTGTAACACATCTTTTATTTGTCATTTTGAATGTCCTGCAAGCCATATCTCAGGCCCCCATGAATCGATTCCCATCAAACTTGGGATTTGGAGGTTTTTTACCATGCTCAAAAAAATAAAAATATCTAGGGTCGGTGGTAAAAATAGGGTCAGTCGGGTTGCGCCAATCAAACAACTTTTTTAGGCCTAAACACATTACCTTATCATCAGATACTTGTTCTAAGTATATGTGAGTTGTGTTTATCACGTTAATTCTCGTGTAGCCGTAATCGTTTGCTCGAAACGCACTGAACGGCTTATCGAATATGTAATGATCGTGCCTTTCTCGACATCCCTGTGAGTCAACAATTATCATGTTAATGCTTGTGTAGCCGTAATCGTTTGTTCGAAACGCACTGAACGGCTTATCGAATATGTAATGATCGTACCTTTCACGACATCCCTGCGAGTCAACAAATATCATGTTAATGCTTGTGTAGCCGTAATCGTTTGCTCGAAACGCACTGAACGGCTTATCGAATATGTAATGATCGTGCCTTTCTCGACATCCCTGTTTAATGCGAGTCAACAAATATCACATTAAAGCAATACTATAAGATTTTGATCAAAAATGGTTTATAGTAAAAGCAGCATAAAATGGAGGAATGTGACTATCTAAAAGCGTTTTCAAGTGTATTTTGTGAAAAAAGTTGTTTTGCCACCAACAAATGGATTAAAAGCACATGCATGCTTTCCTATACTAATACATGTGGAATTAAATTCGGGATCCCGAATTTAATTCAACAAATGGCCATAAAAGAAAAAGTAAGCATCCTTGAGCCAAATTGTTTGGAGGGAATTCATATCTACCAAAAACAAACCCAATAAGCCCCCCAATAAATAATTTATCAAATCAAACTTGGTCAAAAAATTCTTTGACCCTACCCCAACATGTCATGTGACCCATAGGGGCCACAAGGTCACATGGGGTCACAAGGGGTCACAAACGTGATTTTTACAAAAACGTTTTCAGCTCGTCAGGGTTACATTGTGTGATTATATAACTCATGTATAGTAAAGAACTCAAAAGTCTTAACAAAAGTTGTGCTCATTGGGGTGACCCGGGGTCATATGGGGTCACACGAGTGAAATATTGATTTTTACCAAAATCACCATAACTTCTACAAATAATGGTGGATCTTGACTAAACTTGGTCAAAATAATCTTTGACCCCACACCAAAAAGTCATGTGACCCATAGGGGTCACGAGGTCACATGGAGTCACAATGGGTCACAAACGTGATTTTTACAAAAACGTTTTCAGCTCGTCAGGGTTACATTGCATGATTGTATAACTCATGTCTAGTAAATAGCACAGTAGTCTTAACAAATGTGGTGCTCATGGGGGTAACCCGGGGTCACATTGGGTCACACGGGTCAAATATTGATTTTTTACCAAAATCACCATAACTTCTACACACTATGGTGGATCTTGACTAAACTTGGTCAAAATAATCTTTGATCCCACCCCAATAAGTCATGTGACCCATAGGGGTCACAAGGCCACATGGGGTCACAAGGGGTCAAAAACAAGATTTTTACAAAAACGTTTTCAGCTCCAAAGGGTTACATTGCATGATTGTATAAGTCATGTATAGTAAATAGCTCAGTAGTTTTAACAAAAGTTGTGCTCATGGGGGTGATCCAGGGTAACATGGAGTCACACGGGTCAAATATTGATTTTTAACAAAATAACCATAACTTCTACATACTATGGCGGATCTTGAGCAAACTTGGTCAAAATAAACTTTGACCCTACCCCAATATGTATGTGACCGATACGGGTCACAAGGTCACATGGGGTCACAAGGGGTCAAAAACGTGATTTTTACAAAAAACGTTTTCAGACCGTCAGGGTTACATTGCATGATTATATAACTAATGTATAGTAAGTGGCTCATAAGTCTTAACAAAAGTTAACTAAAAGAACCGGGGTCACAAGGGTCAAATATTGATTTTTACCAAAAATCACCATAACTTCTACATACAATGGCGGATTTTGACCAAACTTAGTCAAAATAATCTTTGACCCTACCCAAACATGTCCTGTGACCCATAGGGGTCACAAGGTCACATGGGGTCACAAGGGGTCAAACACGTGATTTTTACAAAAAAATCAGCTCATCAGGGTTACATTGCATGATCGTATACGTATAGTAAGTAGCTTATAACAAAAGTCTTACAAAAGTTGTACTCGTGGGAGTAACCTGGAGTCACATGGGTCTGATGGGTCAAATATTATTGTTTCAAAATAATCCTTGACCTCGCCCAAACATATCATGTGACCTTGCTGGGGTCAAAGTTTGCATACGGGTCACGGGGGTTGAAAATGAATTTTCATAAAACATTTCATTTACCGTAATCATTTAGATTAATGTTGCACTATTACATGGCTTATGCATTTGATCAATTAAGGGTCACATACGAGGTCACATGAGTCATAAAAAAATGCGGCAGGGTCCGCATCACTACAGTGACAGAATCATGTCTAGTTTATTTTCCATTGCACTCGACCAGTGCAAAGAAAAATAAGAAATACACTCAATACATTCGACTCCTCAATGTATCATTAGCTGACTGTATAATGGTCAGTGTCAAACCCCGGGGAGGGGGGTACTCAACTTTGAGGTACGTGCCATATGAAAGACCCCCTATTTTACCAACTGTCACTCAATGACCCCCTATTTTTAAAACTTTCATGTCACTAAAACAACCTTTGTCACCAGTTTCTTAATTTGATGTAATTTTTTTGAAAAGTTCACTAAAATTGTTGAAAATTTTGCAAATTTTTGGCCATTTTCACCCAGAAAGACCCTATTTTTTTGGTGAAATTCACCCAAAGACCACCCATTTTTCTGCACTTTATCACTGAAAGACCCCCTTTTTAGCCGATTTGTCACCGAAAGACACCTACTCTTGAGGTGCTTGGTGACACTCGTACGTCACTTCCATATGTGTATACCCCCCCTACTGTCAAATATTGCCATAATTTTGATGAACGCTATTCGAATAATGAATAATATGTGTTGTGCATATTTCTATGATTTCTGCTTCAAAAATAGTCACTAAATCCGTGTTCTTTGACTCCTAAATTTGCATAAAACCCAAACTTTTCTGGGGGCTTCACCCCCTGGAACCCCACCAGGGGTTTTGCCACCCCAGGGGTTTTCCCACCAGAGCCCTAATACCCATCCCCTTACACGCTACGTTCGCTTCGCTGTCATGGTGAAAGGGGCCGCTTTATTATTTTTTGCCACGGCCGGTTTGAGAACCCAGTCCGCTCCTGCATAGACCTATATCTTTGTCAAGATACAGGCCTTGGAAATGAAATTAAATAATGACAAGAACTTTATATGAGTTATATAAAACAAATAATGAATGTCTAATTCACACAATGGAAAGAGTATTTTCATTCTATGAAAAATGAAATGTTCCATTTAATTCAGCTTTACCTGGTCAAATGGAACATTTTATTTTTCATCTCATGAAAATATTCTGACAATTACACTCATTAACCATGTTAACATTTGTTATTTTGTATAATTGTGGCAACTGTATTTCCTGCTGGGGGCACTCAAGCATAATGCTGCAAGCATAGCGTGACCAAGAAAAACTTAAAAGGTGAATTATAGGGTTGTTTTTGAGGACAGAAGGCTGTATCAGGTGACATTGTTTAGGGTATCAAAAACAGCCAATTTAGCTAGCTCATTTTCAAGAAATAGGGTACTTTTTCAAACACTAGTGTCAAAACCGTAATGGTAAATTAATGGTTTCGGTTGTGAATAGTGGAAAAGGGTATATTTTGGCTTCACAGGGGTGTGAGAGGCCAGTTGACAAAAACGAGGAAAAGCGTAGTAAAGTCAGGAAAAGGGTCAAAAACAGGCTGAAAATGAATAAAAAAGCAGAAATTTTAACACAAGAAAAAATTTTAAAACGAGGAAATCAGCTGAAAAGAGGAACTCTCACACCCCTGGCTTCAGAAGCAATCACCCTTTAGGGGTATTTTGAAAAACTGGTCATACTATGCCTGCAACATTATACATAAGTGCCCCCCCCCCCACCTACTTGAGGATATTTTTGCAGGTTTTTGACGAAATTGTGCGGTTTTGTATAAAAGCATGAAAATTGGCATGAAGGTAGAGAATTTTATACTGAATCATTCTAGGATGGGAGCCATTTTTGCATTTTTCAAATATGGCGGCCATCTTGAAAATTCAAAATGGCCGCCATTATCACCTATTGAAAACACAAAAATCAACATTTCATCAGTTTGGCAGCATTACCGTATATGGTTTGAGTTAGAAATGACAAACACGAATCACAAATGCCTTAATTAATCATATTTCACTTATTTTGAAAATCCAAGATGGCTGCCAGATTCAAAATGGCCGCCAGTTGACTATTGTCATCATT
>JXSR01S000132.1:14249-26044 GCA_000969725.1 Ophiothrix spiculata
TTTTCCAGAAAAATATTAAAATATGGTAATTTTTAGCTTCATAACACTACTCAGAGTATATGCGCATGCGTATTGCGGCACTTACCAACTCGGAAACTAACGCGTACTGGTACGCGTGGACCAGACACCTTAAGCAAGACATTAACTCTCATGTGCCACTTTTAACCATGGTGTAAAATGGATATAGACATTCAATGCTGGTGATCCTCAAACACAAATATCATAATAGAAAAGTGTGTCCCAATTTATACAGAGGGACACTCCCATCTTAATATAGCAACATATACTTTCCACTCTACCATATGTGATGGCTCATCCTGAAAGGGGAGAGGGCTTAAAATTTACAGATGATATATATCTATGCTTTAAAATGACACCTTACTTGTTGAAATTGATCAAGTCGATCCAATTTTAAAACAGAAAATCTGCTGGAAATTTTTATCACTTTATTTTTTGCTGCCTATTCTCACCAGTTTCTTGAAACGTGTTCTGTCGCTAAGTCATGCTTTTCGGGGTGAGCCATTACATATTCAGATGTTGCAAAAAGCAAATGACTATTTATCGAGTGCAGCGGAAGAAGTTTTTCAAGAGGCAAAATTGAAATGTTCAGTTCAAGGAAGAACATTTCATATGTTGCCAAATGAAAATATTTGTACCATTGCATACAAACATTCTTTATTTGTCTTCTGTTACTTGGCAAAGGAACAGTTTTTGAATTTTAATTTTACTGCCATCAAAAACTCAAGATTTTGCACCATTCAATTGCATTAGGTTCGACTTTTGAATGTCATAAGGCCAAAAAAATAAATTGTTTGTTTGCCCCCCAATGGAAAAATTAAAATTTTGGGTTGGTAGGTAGGGTTGATCTTCTTTTTTTTACACTTCACATATATTTTAAAGAATGATGTCATTCCATGGATTTTATCACGAATACCAAGCAATGCAGGGCTTAATCCAAAGATTGTGGATCATTATTTAGAGGAAATATGCATTTTATACTACTAAATGTGACTTTATACTGCTAAATTTGACATTTTCCATCGAAAATATTGAGTTTTCATATTTTACATGTTTGAAGAAAAAACAAACAAACTAAAATACCCGACCCAAATTTTTGGCATTTTAGGGTCGGTCGCGGAGGGCAAACAAACATTTTTTTTGGCCCAATAAATATTTAAAGTTTTGCCCACACTATGACAAATAGTAACCAGTGTAAGGTGGTGATCGTAAAAATTAATGATTGCAAAGATATGACGAAAAAGAAGGAGAAAAGGCAAGATTCACTGATGGGAGAAAATGACCTTCATCGACATCACAACAGGTAGTTAAGGACAAATGACTATGTATTGGCAAACCAAATGATCTTCCATCAACAGCCAATATGCATTACCCTTCAGACAAAGTTTGAAGCCAACATTACACCAATGTTGCTACAGTTTCATTTCTTGTCGTTGTATTTTCGTTGGCCGTCTGCAGTTACTAATGAATTAGTAGCGTCAAGTGACATGGACACACCATCATTGGTGGCAAATTTAGACGTGCTATTTGCAGCTTAGTATTGCTCATCATTTCCTCTATTCGCCACAGTATGAGCCAACCTTAAAGGGCATTAGACAAGTTCAGCATCATCCCCAAGCATTTTGAGATTTTTGTATCATTTGATGTATTAGCAGTAATAATGACAGCATGGAAAGTTTCATTGTCATATTCCACCCCTATATGTTAAAATATTTAGATAATCTTTTAGTTTTCAATTATCGTTGTCGACAACGATAAATACTGCCGTTTTAGTTGAATTTTTTAAAATTGGCATTTCAGGAGATCTCATGCAAACTCCAAATTTCTTTTGATTTGTCTGCAATCTATGATGTGAAAGGAATATAAAACAAACACATTTTTGGCTCTTTTTTGATATATCACATCAATAAATCTGTTTAGAGAATAGCCTCATACCTGAGATCATCAAACAAAAAATAAATTCAAATTTTTGACTTTTCTGAAGGTTTTGATCAACATTTTGCCAATAGATGATAATTGCCTGTTATTGTATAACATATAAAGTGTAAATCATCTATAAATAAAATGTTATCCAATGCCCCTTTAATATTTCACAACTATGCCATCTCAAGAGTGCACTTTCAAATTTCTAGACTTCTATATTATTTCAGAGTGTTGATTGAATTTCTCTAGTGGCTACAAAACTTTTCTTGATGAAACACTTAGTTGCATCCCTGTAAGATTTACATCCTGCAACCTGTACTTAAAGGAGCATGGTCCGATTGCCTCTACTTTTTTTCCAACTTTTTGAGATTTTGGTATCAAAATGTTGCTCATATTTTTCTCAAAACCCCTGTGAAATTTCACGGCTGAATTATGTTTTGTTTTGAAGATTAACATGAAAATGTGTCTAATTATGGTTACAATAATGAACTTACACAGTAACGTATAGGCGGCTCTAAAATACAAAATTGCTCATAAATTCAAAATGGTTAGACTGATTGAGCTGAAATTTGAAACTTACATCTTTTGCGTGGTCATTTTTCATATGACATTAAAAACTTAATTTTGAAAAATTGGACCAAGTTCCTTTAATACCTAATGTAAATACAAAGAATCATGTAAATTCTACATGGGTTCTCTATTGAACACAAAAAGGTTGCTTGACCAAATAAGACTGAAACTGAAACTGAAAGATGGTTCATGAACAAGTAGTCTGGTCCACTTAATGACCAAAAATAATTGTTCAACTCTCTTACAGGACCATGGTCCGATTGCCTCAACTTTTTTTCAAACTTGTTGAGATTTTGGTACCAAAATGTTGCTCATACTTTTCTCATAACCCATGTGAAATCTCATGGCTAACTTACGTTTCGTTTTGGAGATATACATGAAAATGTGTCTAATTATGATAACCATAATTAATTTTACACAGTAACGCGTATAGGCAGCTTTGAAATACAAAATTGCCCATAAAATCAAAACGGTTAGACCGATTGAGCTGAAATTTGAAATTTAAATCTTTTGAGTGGTCATCTTTAATATGACATTAAAAACTTAATTTTGAAAAATCGGACCAAGCTCCTTTAACATACTACAAGGCTAAATTAAATACTTATTTTACAAATTAAGACTCTGTGAGTACCGGCATAGCCATTTGAATGTGAAAGCCCAGCTAGGCCTTATTGAGTGCAAGTTATTCATTAAACGTGGAGTCGGCGAAAGCAAATTTTAATTAACAAAAGTGATTAAGTTCATCCACCGCCATCTGAATATGACCTGGTTATGAAGTTCACTAACCTGCCGACACTTCACTGCAGACAGAGTGATGCACTTGTCTTCATAGTCTAGTCTAAAGGTGGTTTCAGAGTAGCTGTCGTTGCGGCACACAACCAAACATTTGCAATTTTGAGTTGTCGTAATTTAGCACGATGCATTTGCAATGGTCTGTCGTAAGAGAAGTTGAATTTATTCCAACTCAAAATATCTTGTCGTTGCGACCATCATGACATAGTAATCGATATATCGGCTTGTCGTACGGCAAGCAAAATTTTCGAAATTCAACTAGGTTGAGTTTGCGCACTTAAAATTTTTGACGTCACGCTGGTCGTACGACAACACAACATGCAACTCTGAAACCAGCTTAAGGCCTCCATGTTTCAAGGATACAGAAAATGGTCTCAAATCACAGTCCAACACGGAAAATGGAAAATCATGAAAAAATGATAGCAATTTAGAAAATTTTATCAGATTTAATTCCCCTTGTAAATAGGACGACACATTGTAAGAACTGAGAAAACACACAAAATACATCAGTATTTTAGATAATATATGGTGAGTATTAGATAAAATGTGGTGTTTTTATGCATGATTTTGTGTAACACTGAAAATCACGGAAATTAAAGTATTTGAAAAATGGAACTTTTGTTGTTTGAGACGGATAAAATAGAGGCTTTAGTCTAGTCACGTTCCCAAGAAAAATTTCTAGATGTGGAAATATGGATGAGGCTTCAAACCATCAAACAAGGTTGTTGTTTTCATACCCCCAGTCTTGTTTCAAGATGTGAATTTTAAATTTTTAAAAACTTGTTTCATGGAATGCTGAGGATCATAATGTTGAATATCTGAAATGACAGTGGTAAAGGGTTGTTTTAGCATGTTATGGTTTTATTATACAAAACAAAGTATGGTTAGAGATGCAGTAGGACAACTTGGGGGGGGGGGGGGGGTGGTGTGCCCCATCAGAAGATGTTTTTGGCCTTGCGTCACAAATAGGTCCTTCAAATATGATGGATTTGTTACATATTACCCTAAAAAATTGTAGAAAACATGCATTTTTGCTAAAACTTCTTTACGTATTTGGGAAAGTTTGGTATCATATGAAAGGTCTATTTATACTCTAGGGATGTACAAAAAGTGAAGTTCTCATGATTTTAATTAATGAAGTTATACTTGAAAAAGCAATTAGGGAACACGATGGAGCGGGTGGAGGCGGCGACGGTGGAGGCGGCGCGCATAGGATTACATGCAAAAGTGTATAAAAGTTGTGATTTATAAACACATGTATCATTAAAAAATAAAAATGCTGGGATCATAATTTTTTGAATATAGTTCAATGAGATATGTATATTGATAAAGCATGTATTGAATATTGACTTGTCATCCAAATTTTGTTGTTTCTTAATGGTTTATATGTGGGTAATTTTCTCTATACATTACTGTACAAAACATGCATTTACACTCAAAAACTTTAAAACGACATATCTTTTGACCGAGTCGACGTAAATGGTAAAAGTTATACATTTTTCAAAAGGAAATTTGTCGAGGAATCCAATTATGTGATTGATTTTTAGGTAGTGTATACACGAAAAATCTTTTGACCGAAAATGTCCCAAAAATTAATGAGTCGTTTCATAGATTTTGACCATCCTCAATATTTTGACCACAATGAAATTGGTCACCAAATGAATTATTTTATGGAAGGCTATCATTACATCCTTCAAGTAATGTTTTTGTCATCTGGATACACCTTTCCCCAACAAAATCTCATTGTTCCAAGTTGGTTGACCAAAATGCACTTTTATTTTATTTTGCACCCTGTATAATTTTTACCCATCCCTAAAAATTAGACTTATTCAGGTAAAATTGAAATCCTCGGAAAGTAAGCTTTCCAGCAATATCTATCTTTGTAGGTTTTAAGTGTATATATTCAGAGTTACGATCCATTGAATACAAATTGGCATGGTTTTACCAATGCTTTTGTGTGAAACAAAAAACATGACCAGTTCATGACTTACGTCCTTTTATAGTTAATTCTGTGAGAGATTGTTAACTAGTTTCATGGTTGAGGACCACATAGAAATGATAAAGTGTAATTATCACTTACATGTACCCTATGAACATTTTTAACTCGGAACATTTCTTAATCAAGAAATGTTGCATGAAAATGGGTTCTAGGGATTCTTGTGTCTTTCTGGTATAACCCCCTCCCCCCATAAATTGACAACAAAGTCATTCAGCCTTGATCTTTTCTGATGTTCCATTTTTATGGAAACACCAGAAAAAGATTAGCTAAAGTTTGAACAAAAGGCACATGGACAAATGGCTATTGTTGATATCTATATACAAGTGGTTCATCCACATTTGCTGAAAATGTGACCTGGTTATGTATGAAGTTCACTGACCGTTCAACAATTTTCTGCAGACAAGATGATGCTCCACTCATCGTCGCGTGAAGAAAACCTTTTCACTTTTACGCGCCTTGTGCCCCAAGGTTTAAGTTCAAACGCAACTCACACGATACTTGTGAGCTCGCGTGATTTGACAGTTCTGTTGTTGCATGGCTTGATGATCGATTTGATTGGTTTGTTTTTCACGGACAATGCAATTTGATCCCGCCCAGAATGAAAAGGTTTGTTTCAGATGACTATAGTCTAGTCAGGTTCCATTGAAAAAATTCAAGATGTGGGAAGATAGATGAGGCTTTAAACAGTTGAAGATATCGTGGGTATCCCATCATGCATTGCTTCCTTTGGGAAATTTTGTACAGGAAGTCAGGTGACATTCATCCAGTTTTACTGAAAATGCGACCTGGTTATGAAGTTCACTGACCTTTCAACAATTTACTGCAGACAAGATGATGCTCTACTCATCTTAGTCTAGCCATATTCCATAGAAAAAATTCAAGATGTGGGAAGATGGAGGAGGCTTCAAACAAGAGGAGATATCGTGGGCATCCCATCAGGCTTTGCTTCCTTTGGGAAATTTTGTACAGGAAGTGGTCAGGTGAGGTCCATCCACTTTTGCTGAAAATGTGACCTGGTTATGAAGTTCACTGACCTTTCAACAATTTACTGCAGACAAGATGATGCTCTACTCATCCTAGTCTAGCCAGGTTCCATAGAAAAAAATTCAAGATGTGGGAAAATGGATGAGGCTTCAAACAAGAAGATATCGTGGGTATCCCATCATGCATTGTTTCCTATGGGAAATTTTGTACAGGAAGTCAGGTGAGGTTCATCCACTTGTGCTGAAAATGCGACCTGGTTATGAAGATCACTGACCTTTTAACAATTTTCTGTAGACAAGATGATGCTCTACTCATCCTAGTCTAGCCATATTCCACAGAAAAAATTCAAGATGTGGGAAGATGGAGGATGCTTCAAACAGAAGAGGATATCGTGTGTATCCCATCAGGCATTGCTTCCTTTGGGAAAATTTTGGACAGGAAGTCAGGTGAGGTTCATCCACTTTTGCTGAAAATGTGACCTGGTTCACTGACCTTTCAACAATTTTCAAGATGATGCTCTACTCATCCTAGTCAGCTTCCATTGAAAAAAATCAAGATGTGGGAAGATGGATGAAGGTTCAAACAAGACGATATCGTGGGTATCCCATCATGCATTGCTTCCTTTGGGAAATTTTGCACAGGAAGTCAGGTGAGTAGTTAGTGATGAAACATGCGCAAAATGCAAGATCACAATTTTGATTTATAGGCATTAAATCACTAATTACTCCACAATTTCCTCTGCACAAAAGCAATGCATGATGGGATATACATGGTGTCTCCTCTTGCTTCAACTTATTAATTAAGGCTGTTGTTTTCTTTCCCCCAATCTTGTGTCAAGATGTGTATGTTGTAAATCCATTTTGAAAGATTGCAAACTTGTTTCATAGAATGCTGAGGGTCATAACAATATTGACAGGGGGAAATGACTTGGACAAGTATTGTTTTCGTATGCTATGGTTTTATCATACAAATGAAATGTGGCTAGGGGTGAAGTAGATAAGAGGGAGTGTCTGAAGAAGGGATGTGGCCCGTCAGACTGAGATGTGTATAATGTTATTAACATTTTGAAAAATCATAAACATGTTCCATTGAACAAGTGCATCAAACTTTTTGCAACTGCATTATATAGGTTTTTCAGGTCAAATGTCTGAGGTATCAGAACAACAGTCATATATGGCATTTCAAATGTCAATAGGAAAACCAAATGTCAAAACAATGAAAATTTATAAGATCAAATGTCCACTGTAAAACATTAATATCACAGTAGTTAATTCAAATGTCAATAGGAAATTCAAATGTCTGACACAATAGAAATTGTTACATAATACCTTGATCATCTGACCGTCAAACGTGAGTTGGGTATATCAAATGTTACATAGATAAATCAAATGTCACTTTGACACAAAAGCAAACGAAACAAAATCAAACTTTATTTCAAAAATTTACATTTGAAAGGCCAGGTAGACCTGAGGTAAGCATGCCCTTATGAAACAAAATAAGTTCCATCCAAAACCCACCACTCAAAATAACCAGACTTCGATAGAATTAAAAACATGAAGAGAAAATATAAAATAATGAAGTAGGCCTACAAATACAAGTCTGGGTACCTCTGCGAAAAAAGCTTGGTTCAACCATGGTTGTCTATGGTTAACCATGGTCATCCATGGGGGTGCCATTTTTCAAAAGCATGTTTGACCATGGTATTTGACCATGGTTTACCATTGATAACCATGGTAGACCATGGTATACCATGGTTTTTGGCCATGGTGTGCCATTTTTCAAAAACATGGTTGACCATGGTTAACCATTGATAACCATGGTAGACCATGGTAAAGTCACCATGGTCAAGCATGGTTAAGTCACCATAGTTGACCATGGTTGGCCATGGTGGACTATGATCAACCATGGATGACCATTCTACCATGGTCAACCGTGGTCAACCATGGTTGACATTTCGCCTAGGTAGGTGGGCCAAAGCAACTTATCATTCACTGCAAGTATTAAGGATTTTGAAGCCTGATTTTGTATGTCTCTGTATCCAAAATGAAAGGGTGAAAATAATCCTCTTTCTCTTCAGATTTCTAGCCAAGATGTTTCAACAATTATTTTGTCTTCCATAATCATTACAGGGGATGATAATATATACGAGCCTATCATAGAGGGGAAAAAGTATCGAAACAGAACGGGTGAACTCCCTGGCAAAAATCGAGTACAATTCTAGTACAACATTCCTGAGATGAACATTTGGAACACAATTATAGTACAGTTTTAGTACAAATTTGTGTACTATAAATGTACTCAAATTGTACTTAAATGATGTTCCAAATGTGCACCTTAGGAATGTTGTACTATTTTTGTACTCAATTTTTACTAGGGCTAAATGGTTTAATTTGTACACGTTAGTACACAAGAAATAAATGAAATAGACTTACGTTACTTTATATTTGATAACAGAAATGGACATTTTGAACACAAATTATGACTTAATTGCAAAGTTCAAGTCGAAGCTATCAAAACAGTGATAATTGAAACTACTATTAAACATTTGGTTTCACAATTGTGACATTAATCAAACTAATTTGACATTTTTTGACAATATGGACATTTGAAGTGCCTTATGTTGGTATTTGCTGTGCGGTATTAATACATTAATATATACCAATGTTGACTTTTCAAATGTCTGTATGTTGCCATTTATTTACTTACTTATTTGGACAATTGATTTGTCTATTTAGATCATTGGTCGAAATATGTGGATATTTGACCTGAAAAACCTATATAAATCGTTGTAATTAAATGTGACCGATAATAAAGTTATTAAAATCTTGAAATAAACATACATAAAAGTAACTGCTTTGCGTGATTGAGGGAAGTGGGCGGGTAAGCACAGCGGTATTTCCCTCACTTTGCATCAATGAGTCCCGGGTTCGATTCCCGATCCCGGTGCTGTATGTGCATTTGGTTTTCAGTTCATGCTTGCTTCCGCAGGTTTTTCTCTGGATCCTCCGGTTTTCCTCCTGCAATAAAACCGAATAATTAAAGAAAGATCTAGGACCCCAATGGAAATAAGCTTCATTAGAGGCTTTCTTCGGTTATCCTTGCAGAATTCTTTCTTTGATGCAATGGAGTGTGTAGTACAAAAGAACACTATATACCAGCAATATCAATCTATGAAATGTGACATAAATACACTCGCGCTCTAAAGTATTTCCGTACAATTAAAAACGTTCAAAAACCTCCTTTTTCATATTAAACGACCTAGAATCATCAAAGATTCATACTAGTATAGGTAACTTATCTATTCAATATGAATAAATCGATGTTTCTTTAATATTTGATCTTCCATTGCTATAAAAATTGCTGATTTCATGGACAATATACAAACACACAAATCTCATTACTATGTAACTAATCAAATTTTCATAACCTCAGGATAGAATATTTTCAGGTTGTAAGTTGCAAATGTATATAAACTCAGTTTTTTATGTTCAGACGAAACTTCACGAAAGTTAGTAATATGCATTACATGCAATATTTTCATATGCAATTATAATGAATGCAATTCCAGAATAGTTACTTTGATAATTATAAAATATAGACTCTGTCAAAAAATTATGAAAATCGTATAAACCCTTTGGAGATATGACTGAATAAAGGTTTTATGCGGAAATACTTTAGAGCGGCAGTGTAATCACAGAAAATCTTGATTCCAATGACAAGGAATGTGTACGACCTTCACATACATATCAAATGGGTAATCCTCAAGATTGCCGTTTTGCACGTTTTTTCCAACCACCTGGAGATTTTCCTAGAATACCAACCCAATTCTCAGTTCTCTAAGATCCGCTTGCAACCAATCGCACTGTAATATATAGAACGGTACACTCCGGGCGCTACATCTTCATCTGACTTCATTATTTTGTAACGGTACACTCGGTAGCATGTTATTTGATGTAGTATAACATCATTAACTCCTGATCTCCCGATTCTACAACAAATACAGGGAATATTGATTTACCATTTCCTTGCTTTCTGCCTTAGGTCACGTAATTCTGATGAAAATGCCATAACATGAAGACATCAAAATCTTCCCTGACATGAGTAGAAAATGCAATTAATTGTGTCTACTGAAATTATTGTGTTTCACGATTATGATATATAATTTGAATCAAATCAAACCTAAATTAATAAGATATCATAAATCACAATAAAGGATAGTGTCAACTTGACATTTTCAAAAGTGTTACATGCTTTGCGACTAAGCAGCAACTCTCTATACAGTGTGTCCCAGAATGAAGTTATAAAAATTTCAACACCACATAATTCAGAAACTAAATAACCCCAGACAATGTAAAGGCCTAGATACACTTCATCATTTTTGTAGTCATTTTCATTCAGAACTTTTCTCATGGTGTTAAATGTTCACCACTATGTTAAATTTTCATTTGGAATGAACATTTTCATTTAATTTTTTTTCTTATGGTGGAAATTTTTTTTGCCATGGTATAAAATGTTTTACCGTTTACCAAAATGTTCATAATGGAGAAATATTTTTCGCATCATGGTACATTTTGCAATGATTACTCATCTGTATTACTTTGATAATTCATAGTACATTATTACTTTCATTGATAATCGTTGTTTCCAAACAATGCCATAATTAGATTGGTCTTTTTATAATAATCTGTTATCTATCCTTGACAGGTACTGAGGATTTTATTTTGAAGAAAAGATTTGCTCACCACTTCATATTTCTCCAATGGTAAGAATTTTCATTTGAAATGTTTGCCACTGTTGTGAATTTTTTATTATTCTAATTGGAGTTTAAGCGGATCATTCCGATAGGATTGTTTTAAAAATTCAGCAACAAATCATACCCAATGAAGTAAAAGGTTTTATAATCGTGTATTCATACAAAATAAAAAAACATATCCTTTTCAAAAAAACCTCGCATATTCTTTTTAAATTAGCTCCCAAAATATACCCCTTTTCTTAATTTTTCTGTTTCAGGTCCACACATCACAAGTAGCACTATGAAAAATACCAGTTTTTACACATTTGTACATTTGAGCATGATATCTGATCTTAAAGGCATTAGCCATGATCTACATGGGTATGAAAACTTGTGAAACTTATTTGAATCAGAACAAACAATATCATATCACTTGCTCTAAAAATGAAATTTTCAGCCAAATTCATTTCTTGGGGTTCTCTCAGCAATGTTTCAATTTCCCTGAAGTTTGAGATTCCAATGTATGCCTGTTGATTTAAAGTAAACATTATTAATTTTAAGAATTTAGTCATTTATTTCTAGAAACACTATCACTGAATTTTTCATTCTCCAGAGAATGGAAAATTCAAGCACAAATAATTGTCTGTTTTAATTTAAATGTTCAAGTCCAACAAGAATGGTTTTGAATATTAATTATCAGCTGGAAATACTTTCTAAAAAATCAGTAGGTGTTGAAGAAAGTTGAACTTCACTTTGGTGATCATGGCTAATGCCTTT
>JXSR01S000132.1:26094-37586 GCA_000969725.1 Ophiothrix spiculata
TTTTTTGTTGTTGTTGTTCGCCACAGTTTCATTCATCAAAATGAAAATTTTCATATAGCTCATATATTTCTTATAACCCTTGATGGTAAATTTGTATGTATGAAGTATGTTTTCCTTTAAAGATAGTCAAAATAATTGTGATATGAAGTACCTGAAAGTGTATTTACCATGGCAAATATTATGTATTTTGGGACTTACATTGTTTTTACGACATGTTTTGCTTGTAGTAGCATTAACACGCTCCAAGCGATTCAAACCAAACTTCAAAATTACAATATATGTTTTTGAAAAAAGTTGATTAAAGGAGCATGGTCAAATTTTCAAATTTTAGTATATGAAAAAACATTGACATTAGGCTTTATTTCAAATTGCAGCACAGACCGTAAAATAATACAGTCTGTGATTGCAGTCAATTGGTCCAACTCTTCTGATTTTCTGACTACTTGTTTTATTTTTCAATTTAAACAAGAATGAGTCAGCCAGTCAAGATATATAAGTTCAGAAAATGGCATTCAATGAAGTCATCGGGGAAGGTTTTACCAGCGTGATTCCTTATAACACCGATCGTCTTGTAGGATTTGGAACTAAAACTCGGTCAGTGTGATTCTAGGAAGTGATTTTGACAATAAGCGCTTAGTGTGAACCTGATATGGTAAAATTATTTATCTACCCTGGATTCTTAGATCTACCAAATCAAGCTATTTTAAATTTAAAAAGTGTCTGGTTTTAATTAGCATTTTCATTGCGAATATGGAAATTATACTGCCAAGTACAGGGAATTCAGGGAACTTTCATGAAATTAGTCAAATAAATCATTACAAATTTGGGTAGATCGCCTGTAATTCAGGTTGCTATTTCAGATTATTTTGAGAAATGCCATATGCAACTGGTGTAGTAGCAGTTGTATGTTATACACTACTAAATGCCTTTCCTATTCTTTTATATGATAAAATGGTCATTTTTGAGGCTGTTTTTCTCATATATTTAGAATTGTCAGATGAATAAACGGGCATTATGGGGTGAAAGTACAACATGTATTCTACAAATAGTCAAAATATCAGCATAGTATTACCTGGAAACTTTTCACTTTTAGAAACGCTGAACGTATCAAGTGACCTTCCAGGACAAAGAAGTCATAAAGTCTGTCTTTTATCATTTTGACTTTTTTTAAATAACATATATCTTTAAAAGGATTGAAATAAAATAATCTAATGAACATCATTTATATTAATTATCAGCTGGAAATACTTTCTAAAAAATCAGTAGGTGTTGAAGAAAGTTGAACTTCACTTTGGTGATCATGGCTAATGCCTTTTAAATAAATAAATAAATATAAATTGCAGGCGATTTATAGTGCACTACGCGGTCCCCCTGACTTGTAATTCCACACGGCCTCAGCACACTTAACAGAGCAGTTCTAATCATTGGGTTTAAATCACTACCTGGACTCCCTGGGGCCAAAGGGCTTACTGCGCCCTACATATTGGCACAACCCTAGCTTGAGCAATTCACACTCTCATAGAATATACAGTTTTCGCACACTCAGCTCCCAGCTAGACTCGAACTGGAAACGATCGATATCATATGTTTAACAGTCCGAGAACTAACCGACTGAGCTAGCAAGAACTTTAAATACAATTGACCCTCCCCCTGGGTCAAGGAAGCGATTCATTGCCGATACCAATGCCAGCATTGATGTATTCAATCATTTTCGTAATATTATCAGATCCAACTTGTTGCATATTTTTGAAAATACTTCATACAGAAAATAATTCTATAACTAGATCAAGACCCAGAAACAAGTTACGAATATTGAATTTCTATAATGTCTGGAGAAAGATAAAATTGGAATTGAATGTTTAAAGTGGGCGACACATTTGATGCAATGACGTATACTACCAGCTTAAGATATAAATCGCTAAATCTGACAAACAATGGAACCACCGTTTCACGTGTAGCTACATGTGTGTATTCTGCTGGTAGTAGATATCATACAATTGATGTGGTTTTAGACGACATTTAAAGGAACTAGCCAAAATCACAAATTTGAAATTGAACTTTTTTCTTCACTTACAAATCGGATTGCACAATCACACAATTACATGCCCAATACTTTTTCCTGGTCAACTTAAATATTTATAGTTTAAAATAAAAGACAAATACCTGGAATTGTAATTAATTTATTGTCGGCGAATCATTAAATTCTTTAGTTAGACTAAGTATTTCCAGAAGAAAAAAAAATCACTGAATTCTCCAAATCAAAAGCTCTTTAAATAACTACTGTAAACGGGAATATTTTCGCGAGCAGAATTTTTCGCAAAACTAGACAATCCCGACCTTTTTGCGTGTCTTAATTTATAGCGTTTTAAAGCTTCATTACATAGACCTGCATATAAAATGAATGTTTTCGTGGTGTGTTATATTTGCGGTTAGATGTTGATTCGCGAAAATAAAACCCTTGTGAAAATAACCCCATTTACAGTAATAGTAATATTTTTTATTTATTTCCAGTAATGGCTATTAAAGTTTCTGCATTTTCATATTCACATGGAATATGGTTAGTACCCTAAAGGTTAGGTGCTTGACATGATTTTTTGTTGTTGTTGTTCGCCACAGTTTCATTCATCAAAATGAAAATTTTCATATAGCTCATATATTTCTTATAACCCTTGATGGTAAATTTGTATGTATGAAGTATGTTTTCCTTTAAAGATAGTCAAAATAATTGTGATATGAAGTACCTGAAAGTGTATTTACCATGGCAAATATTATGTATTTTGGGACTTACATTGTTTTTACGACATGTTTTGCTTGTAGTAGCATTAACACGCTCCAAGCGATTCAAACCAAACTTCAAAATTACAATATATGTTTTTGAAAAAAGTTGATTAAAGGAGCATGGTCAAATTTTCAAATTTTAGTATATGAAAAAACATTGACATTAGGCTTTATTTCAAATTGCAGCACAGACCGTAAAATAATACAGTCTGTGATTGCAGTCAATTGGTCCAACTCTTCTGATTTTCTGACTACTTGTTTTATTTTTCAATTTAAACAAGAATGAGTCAGCCAGTCAAGATATATAAGTTCAGAAAATGGCATTCAATGAAGTCATCGGGGAAGGTTTTACCAGCGTGATTCCTTATAACACCGATCGTCTTGTAGGATTTGGAACTAAAACTCGGTCAGTGTGATTCTAGGAAGTGATTTTGACAATAAGCGCTTAGTGTGAACCTGATATGGTAAAATTATTTATCTACCCTGGATTCTTAGATCTACCAAATCAAGCTATTTTAAATTTAAAAAGTGTCTGGTTTTAATTAGCATTTTCATTGCGAATATGGAAATTATACTGCCAAGTACAGGGAATTCAGGGAACTTTCATGAAATTAGTCAAATAAATCATTACAAATTTGGGTAGATCGCCTGTAATTCAGGTTGCTATTTCAGATTATTTTGAGAAATGCCATATGCAACTGGTGTAGTAGCAGTTGTATGTTATACACTACTAAATGCCTTTCCTATTCTTTTATATGATAAAATGGTCATTTTTGAGGCTGTTTTTCTCATATATTTAGAATTGTCAGATGAATAAACGGGCATTATGGGGTGAAAGTACAACATGTATTCTACAAATAGTCAAAATATCAGCATAGTATTACCTGGAAACTTTTCACTTTTAGAAACGCTGAACGTATCAAGTGACCTTCCAGGACAAAGAAGTCATAAAGTCTGTCTTTTATCATTTTGACTTTTTTTAAATAACATATATCTTTAAAAGGATTGAAATAAAATAATCTAATGAACATCATTTGTTACCGTCCACCTCAAAATAACCAAATTTGCAATTCTTTTGTCATTTTCACTTTTTTAAATATTTGCAAAGACCAAGTTTATAAGGATAAGAATGACACCTCAATGAACTTCACTCAATTTCCCGAAGTCAAGTTATGTTTACGCATTAGTCGTGACGCAAGCATACACACCTAGATCAATACGCACACACCCAACCAAGCGCACTGAATGGCTGTGACTTGGGGCTTTCCATGCTTTGTTTATAAAGCTGTTATGATTAAAATTTGTTTTTGATGGTAAGTTTACCAACAAGATTACATAATTCATGTACACTTAAAAGGATAAAATCGTTGCCCCCTGCTTGTTCTTACGAAATACGGGAAATATCTAGGGTCTGGTGCAATATTCCATATATTGCATCAGATCCTACATATTTGCCTGTATTTCGTGAACAAGCAGGGGGTAACTAATAATATTTCATATTTGCGATCATTTTCTTGAAATGAAACTGAAGCTGGTGTTTTGAAGTAAGAACAAGGATTGTGAATCTGTAAAAAATCAATTTCGGCAAATAAACACCTTGACATATATTTTCACCTATATAGGGCAAAATGGTGTTTGCTGCACTTACAGCTCGTTTGAGATGAACGGTCAGATTTAACATCCACAAATGAAGTTATGTCTCTTCAAACACCATAAAATGACTGCCACACATGTCTTATTTTGTTCTCTATAAACCTTAAGCATGCAACAAATTTTGTATTGTGTAAAAGACTAGCATTGATTGATTAGGACTGATTAAGACCAAATCACTGCATAATAACGCATTTGGTACATGAATCTTTCATGATTTTGGTATATTTTTGGTTAATTTATTTTGCTTCTACATGGACAAATCTTGAATACAAGTTCATTTGAATATTTAACATGATTGGATAAGTTGTTATGATTCGAAAAGTACGGACTAATTTATTTCTGCGTATGGTTATATTGGTTAATGTTAATGTTAATTGGTGGCTTGTTGCATACTTCAAAATGTATAGAGTACAATCAAAATGGTATTTACCAGTCAACTGAATTGGGAGTGATGAAGATGCAGGACATTAATTATGCATACAGACTCAATAAGGCTGAAAACATAGTCGGCCTCCAAATAAAATTTTCGCTACCAAACATTTGGTCGTGACGTCAAAATGTCGAGTCACTCCAAATAAAATAACTTCAACATCGAGTTGAGACCAAATAAAATTTCGCACTAGATTGCACATGTATTGAATTGCCATATACATTGTACCAAATGTTTGCTACTGGTTCATACTTTAAGTTAATTGCAAATATTTGGTGACGTCACAACCACATGTTTGGTAGCGAAAATTTTGTTTGGAGGCCGACTATGGTTTCGTCCTACTTATAATAATTCAACCACTCAATATGAATCCTAACGCTTGATTAAATTTGTGTACAAGATAAACCAAACGAACATTTGGAAAAAATATTAACCAATCTCTATTCTATTCTAAAAATATTCCATATCAGTCTTGATATTTGTGCAAAATAAGGTTTGCTGACTTTAAGGTTTGTTACTGATGAAAAGTAACAAATATTTTTTTTCAAATCATCTTTAGAGCTAAAGATGACACTTGCTGTTTTGAAACTTCAGCCCTCCAAATCGGCAAGAATCTATCATGAAGGGGCGGTCGTAACCAATGGGGGCATCATAGGGGCAGGAGGGGAGAGGCAACCCCCCCTTCCCCGGATGCAAAAAGCCCCATCACTGCCTCCAAGCCAGTACAAAAATCGGGAAGCCTACTGAGTCTTGCCCCTCCGCACGGTCAGAGCTGGTTACGCCCTTGCTATTCTGTTCAGACTAAACTATTCCTTTCCTCTCAATAAAAATTTGGCCACATGTCTGAATATTTCTGTCTTTGTATCATTACTTTAATGTCAATATCCTTGCATAACTTGGTATTTATCATATTTACCTCAATGGAAAATAACACAATTTCCAAATCTGAAATGACAGACATGACAAGACCACACTTCCAATCTTATATCAACTTAATCCTTATTGCTTGTCTTGATTTTTGAGATTGCCTAGGATATGAGTTAGTGGAGACCACACTTCCAATCTTTGATCAACTTAATCCTTATCGCTTGTCTTGATTTTGGAGATTGCCTAGGATACGAGTTAGTGGAAATGGTACCTGGAAAAATGCTTCAAAATGTGTGGGATGCATGGACTTATATTATTAACAAAACAAATCAAAGTGCACAATAGTAATGCAATGTTGAATGAAATAAGACTTTGGCCTAAGTCTCTAAGATGGATTGCTAACACCCTGGTCACATAACCACCGGTCGCTGACCGGTGTCTGGTAATCCGAAGGAAGCCGCAACGCCAGTATGACATCAGTATGACACCGGTGAATGCTTACGAGCTCTTGCAATGCCTGGTCGGTCACTGGTCAGACACCAATGGTTATCAGACCATAACGTTAAGACATCATATACACGCTGCAAGGTTTTAACTCAGAATTAAATTCTTGCGGCAAGCTTCCGGCATCTCTACGGCTTACAGATAACACCGGTCGGTGTCCGATTGGTGTTCGCTAAAAGTCTACCTGGTATGACGAGGTTATGTGACCAGGGTATTTAATAAATAGGTGACAACGTGTCTGGTTCAAATCCCTGAGACTATGGCTACCATATTTTGTACAAACAGTTAAGAACAATGTTTTGATGATGATTTTACCACTTTGTATGAACTTTTAAAACACATTTTTATTAGCAAAACTGCACCCAGATTCCATAAGAAATTGTAAACAACGGTTTTGAAAATGTCAGCATGCTCTTATAAACAAATTCGTAACTGTTCATACGAATGTCATATTACCAATTGTGATAATAGCCGTATGTAAAGATTTAAAGCAATACTATAAGATTTTGATCCAAAATGGTTTATAGTAAAAACAGAAAAAAATGAAGGAATGTGACTATCTAAAAAGCATTTTTAAGTGTATTTTGTGAAAAAATTGTTTTGCCACCAAAAAATGGATAAAAAGCAAATACATGTTTTCCTATACTAATACATGTGGAATTAAATTCGGGATCCCGAATTTAATTCAACAAATGGCCATAACAAAAAAAGTAAGTATCTTTGAGCCAAATCGTTTGGAGGGTATTCATATCTACCAAAAACAAACCCAATAAGCCCGAAAAATCAAAAGTCATGGGTGACAGGGGGCGCTTCATTTTTAACACTTTATAGTATTGCTTTAATACTACATCATATCCTCAAAACAAATGGTAAAGAAAGTTGTTTTTAAAATTAGGACTAGTGAGCTGTTTTAAAATTTCAGACTAGCGAGTATTTTTAAAAATTCTGCCTGACGAGCCTAAATTATAATTGGGACTATACTAGCAAACCATCGGACTAGCGACCTATCCCCTATCTTTGCTTCGTACTTTCACCGAGTATAAACTAGAAAGTTATAAATTTATTTGGATATGCTTAATGAAAATCAAGTGTAATTTAAATTCATTGAAAAAAACAGTTTTGCATCTTTTAAAACTTGAAATATGATCCAATTTTGTTTACGCATTACTTTTAGTTTGCACTTCTGGATTTATGGAGTATAAATTAGAACGTTTTAACTTTATTTATTTGGATATGCTGAATGAATGAAAATCATGTGTATTAGAAATTCAATGGTCAATCAATTTTGCATCTATCAAAAATTGAAATTAGCTTCATTTCAAAACAAGCAGTAGTATACCATAATTTCCATGTTTATCTGCATTTCAAATTGAATTTGTATACTTCACTTCTAAAGCTGCAGGAGCATGTGTAGCTGGGTGGATACAGCGTCCGTCTCGTAAACCATAGGTTGGGATCTTGAGCTCCGTTTGTGTCAATGTGTTGTGTCCTTGGGCAAGGCTAAACTTTAACCTTATTGCCTCTGCGAAAAAAGCTTGGTTCAACCATGGTTGTCTATGGTTAACCATGGTCATCCATGGTGGTGCCATTTTTCAAAAGCATGTTTGACCATGGTATTTGACCATGGTTTACCATGGTTAACCATGGTTAACCGTTGATAACCATGGCAGACTATGGTGACCATGTTATACCATGGTTTTTGGCCATGGTGTGCCATTTTTCAAAAACATGGTTGGTTAACCATGGTTGACCATGGTTAACCATTGATAACCATGGTAGACCATGGTAAAGTCACCATGGTCAACCATGGTTGACATTTCGCCTAGGTGCTATCGGGGGGTTGATGTTTGCGTAGTTATTTCAATGTTGCAATATTGGCGCTGATTAAGCTATGGCCTACACAATGCATTTTGTTTAAGTGTGATTAATAACAAAAGAGTTCTACCAATTTTACATGCGGGTCACGATAACAGTTTGAAATAAAAAGCATTAATATTAATATTATCATTATAAATTATTTTCACCATTGCCCGTAAGGCATTGATACAAAGGGTTATGAATTTGTGTATGGCGTACAAACAATTCAAACCATTTTCTATAAACTTCTAAATTAAATAACATAAATAATTGCGTTCAAGTAAGTTCAAACGGTAAGGTGTTCACTTACAATGCAAAAAGGCCTGAGATTAAAATTCCCTTAGCCAAGGTTCAGCATCCCTAGAGGTTGTAGCAGAACCTGAAATGATGCTTGGTGTGGAATGGAGCTTACTTGGGCCACAGTGGTCAGCGAACACCTGTAAAGTGTGTTGATGAGGCCGAGTGGAATTACAAATAAGGGAGGCACTATGCATTAAGGTTACAGGTACCATTTCAGAAAAGATTTGTTTTTTCTGATTTCACAAAGCTAACTTGGATGTCCACTCCCTGGCCATAGTGTGAAAATTAACAATTGAAATCAACCAATTAATCACTGCCAAATATGTTTATTAGTTAAGTTTGTTGGTATGATATCAACAACAACTTAATAACAAGTGTTGGCAACAGCGCAAAGTAGTCTTGAAATAAATTATAGAAACACTGGCGAGTGTGTGTAGGCCAGATGGGCAAGGGTTTAGCCAGGATTTGAAAGTAGGGTGTCCAAATTCCAAGGCCGGGTGAACAGGCTGACTTCAATCAAGACATTGTGACGTCACCATGATTAATATTCATACTTGACAGAAGACGATGATTAAGTTATACCAAAAATACGACCTTCCGGCAAACGAACAAAGACACAACGCGGTATAAAGCCCGTCCACAAAGTACATAAATTGATCAGATTTTGCGATGATGATGATTATTGAAGATCAATTCTAACATTCAACATTGAATTTCATATGGTAAAACACATTTTTGGACGCCTTATTGGGCAGCCTTTGCATTTTACAGGGCGTCCATTTTCGTGATCAGCCGTCCAAATGATGGTTGGACGGCAGAGATGGGGTAGATTTGTACCACTTTACTGACAACTTTTTCACTAAAGCTCACCTAATTATTGATGTTGCAACTACCCTTGTTTTTTTCTAGAAATTGCCTGGAAAAAGCTTGCTATAGTCAACGTGTGGGAGTTCCTATTCTTTCTAACTCTTGATACTGCATTGTATGTAGTACATACCCAGGCCCACGCAGATACTGGCTTAAAAGTGAGATCCTGGCTGTTAAAACAATTGTACAGTCTCTCCTACTGAAGCCGAAGTGTGTCAGAATATTATAGGGCATGAAAACAGTGAAGAAGTCTTCCAATGCAGCACTATGGGAACTGTATAAGTTGATGAGACTACATCAGTAATGATGGCTGCCAACAACCAAAATATTACATCTCTTACAACCATCATGATGCACATTTTTCAACTTTCTGTGCATGGGCTACCACTGTAGCTTGTAGCTTGTGACTTGTGACTTGTATTGACCCAAGTCTTATTGAATAATCATACTATAATTCACGGGATGTGTGTTACTTTAACTCCAGAACCCTTGACCTGATCTGGACCAAACTTGGACAATGAATAGCAATAGGCCCCTGCCCTGAGTGTTCTAAGGGGGAGGGGAGGGGTTAGGTTAAGGCCATGTAAGGTCAAAGGTCATCTAGCAGGTGAATATTGAAAATATCAAAATAGTTGACCCAAGGTCATCCCAGGCCATTTCAAGGTCACATCCATATCTCAAGAACCCCTGACACTACCTAGACCAAACTTGCTCTGTGTATAGTAATTGACCCCCTGACTGTTCAAAGGTAGGTACGGCCAAGGTCATCCAAGGTCAAAGGTCATCTTGAGGTTAAATCTTGAAATTGTCCAAAAAGTTGACATCAGGTCTTACGACATCTTTAGAACAAAAATCTGATGGCAAAGGGAAAGGACTTTTTAAGGGTTTCTATGAAATTGGGCCACCAGAGAATGTACTAAAAATATTGTCAATTTGCAGTAATTAACATGATAAGTTCAATCATACAGCATGCCATCTTCTGAGAACTCAATTTTGTATCCTTTTAAATAATAGTAAAGGTATCCTTGAAATAGGACCAACATTTATAGAGCTGGCCTACTAAATATACTTGTGATTTGTATTCATTAATATAAATGTTCAATTTGAAAGGCATCCTCTGAGAATTCAAATTCAAATTATTCTATTTTTTAATAGCCTCTTCAAGGTCACATGTTCTACAGAAATATACAGGATGAGTCAAATTAAAGTGTAATCAACTGGAATTTTTTATAGGAAATTGGTCTTTGTTTATCAACTTTAATTATATGTGATAAATAATCAGCTTTCATGAGAATTTTAGTTCGTTGAAATTTACTAATGCATTCAAAAGTTACAACCGTTTGAGTAAAGGTACCCAATTTTGATGTAGAACAAATTTGCTTCAACATGTTCAACATGAGCAGTGGGAGAGCAGTGGGAAATATCTTATTGGTTGTGCATTGATGAACTTGACACTGCATTCAAAACTTTAAACAGGCACGCATTGTGCAGAAATACTGAAGAAGATTCAATGATGCAGATCAAAGTACTACTGGTCATTTCAGATATTAGTTCACAATCTTGACAACCAATGCCAGGAGATAAATCATGGCACAACAATGTAGCAACCGACACTAGCATTTTGTTGCAATTAAGTACCATCAGACTCATAGTTCAGTTGAAGATCACCGTCTGTTTTGACTGTATAGTTTACGGATGCCAACCAGGTCCCATCACCTCAAGCTATTTAAAATATTGTTTATAAGTTTAAGACTATGCAACTCTTCTTAACAGAAACAAGGAAGGCTGTGGAAGATCCTGATCCGGATGATTCAACAAAACAACAATCGAATTGGTTTCCGGTTTCCCGTTTTATTACTAGTATATCATCTTTCCATGGTTTCCGGTTTCCCGTTTTATTACTAGTATATCATCTTTCCATGGTTTTATCGTTTTAAGTGTTTAATTGAGTTTTATCACACAAAGGTTCTGGATTTGATGTATATATAATTGTGATCAATAAGTGATTACGGCGTGTATCATATGGTGGTGCTTTATGGTGTTTAATTTCTACTCAGTGTAATATTTTCATCTTTTCTTTCTTTTACCAAATTAATCTATATTTATCTTTTAAATGATGGTGCATGAAATGTTTTATCCCGTGTTTTATAGTATATCATCTTGCCATTGTTTTATCATTTTAATTTTATGGTGTTTCATCACCCATAGGTTCATTATGAACATGATGAATGAGTAG
>JXSR01S000133.1:20635-31427 GCA_000969725.1 Ophiothrix spiculata
TAGGTTATCGAATAAAACACACAGCTTTATGCGATGACCTACGTCATTTTGTTGTCAGCATAGAATATTCTAAGCAAAATATTCTATACGATAGAGGAGTCTGCACCGGGCCTAATCGTAGTCCACCTGAAATGGTAGTCCTCCTTTCTTAAACCATAACAGAATAAAGCGTGAAACTAATGTTGCGTGAGAGTTGTTAGCCTATACTTTACTGTACAACTAGGACAATAAGAACGGGGGACTAACATTCCCGCTACACCGGGATTCTAAGGATTATTTTCATTGTCAAGATTTTAAATGATTAATGGAATGCTGTTTTGTGTTGTTAAAAGTCAATAACTCATTCGGGTTTTTTTTTCGTTTTCTTCTTCATTTCCGTTGTTCTCTTCCGTTTTTCCGTATCGCGGAAAACTTTGGAGCTTACATTAGGCAGACTTGATACCGTGAAGTGAAATATTACGCCGTACTTTTATGTTGTGTAGCAACTGAAATCTCGATGACTTTGGGGCAATAGTTACTTATTATATTGCCCTCACCATGAGCAGTCAATATTTGTATACTATTGCCAGAATGAAAGAACAGTCAATATTTGTTTTATATACTGATTTTTGTTTCCATAGCGCAATAGTAATAAACTACTGACCGGCTCAAGCGGCAAAACTCCTTATTTACATAATTGGTGTAAATAACAAAAAACTTTATCTCGACCAGCAACCGTAACACCAAGGGTCATGAGAAAGGTCTATGGTGGTTACACATTTCAGAAGACCGTGTCTGATTTTGTTCAAAATGAGCTCAATGTTCGTCTTGCAAAACTTTCTATACAAAGTAACATTTTCAAAATTATGTCTACCATCAGCCTTTCATGTTTTTGGATTTAACTGTCGAACCATTTATATTCAGAGATGGATCAAAGTATGCTTTTACTAAACGTGATATGTGCAACGGAAAGATAATGGCCCGTATTCCAGAAAGGTGTTTAGCTAAATCAAGGTTGTATTTCTCGTCAACTGTTCTGCTTGAAAGCTGCAATGATGCGTATCATTCCTTGACAGTTGATGCTCAGTTAAAACAATGGTTTAGCTAAACATCTTTCTGGAATACGGACCATTGTGTCCTATCCAGCTGGTCCTATCCATCTAGATGGGTTCTATGGACCCTGGATAACATCACTTGGGTGGACACAAAATTAATCTGTTGCATTGAACCCTGCAGGAGGGGTAATAGTCATTGTAGGGGAAAAGTTTGAAAATTGATCAAATCTTGATACAAGCTGGTTCGCGAACCACACGTCTCGCCTAATGGCGGTTCGTAGAGGATTTCAGCAAAAAATTTAAATCTTTAAATGGTCACCTTACTAGTAAGTGTTTGTTCCATGTTTGAAAAAGGTTTAAAGAAGTTTGTTTCATGTGAGGTCAAGGGTTCAAAATGACCTTGGATGACCTGAGGTCATTTTTGACGTTCCAATGAGGTCGTTTTTTGACCTTGCAATGACCCGAGGTCAACTTTTAGTCCATTTTGGAAAATTGACCTAAAATTACCTTTTGACCTTGACTGACCTCAACCTTAAGAAAAGGACTATCCAAGGTCTTAGGTCGCATAAGATATTGCTGGGACCTTGAATTGACCTTAGATGACCTTATTTCAACTTCTTGACCTTAAAATGACCTCAGGTCAACTTTCAAACCATTTTGCAAATTTGACCTCAAATAACCTTTTGACCTTGACCGATCTTCAGTCAAGTGCTATCCATGGTCCAAGTTTATTCCATGCACGATCAAAGGTTCATGAGTTATGCGACCTTTAAATGACATCAGATCAACTTTTTGGAACATTCGTAAAATTTGACCTTTTGGTCTTGACATTGGGTCAAGGGCTATCCATGGTCCAAGTTTAATCCATATAGGGTCAATGGTTCATGAGTTAAGTAGAGACCTTGAAATGACCTCAGGTCAACATTTTGATCATTTTTGAGATTTGACCTCAAATGACCTTGACCACCCCCAAAGTTTCACAGCGCAAGTTTATCCCGAGACCCTTCATGTCACCAACTTTCATTACCCTAGGCTTTACAATTCTGGAGATATGCTGCAGACACTGCACAGTGCACAAAGTGACTGGTATGTCTTTTCTTCACAATGTTCAGGCGAGACAAAAATGATCCTAACATGTTCCTCTCGTCAGACTGAACGTTGAATTTCATCTGCCTAATTAAGACATGGTTTAGCTATACTCCATGAACCTTGAAGTGTGCAATCAGATCCAAAGAATATACCTTGTATTCTTCAACATTGTGAACTGTTGTTTTTGTTTTGCTTATGAGACTAGCAATGATATATTAGGATTAAGACCAAATCACTGCATATTAATACATTTGGTACATGAATCTTACACGATTTAACTACTATTTTTGGTTAATTTTGTTGCTACTACATCCTGTGATCTCCTTCAGAGGTTCGGTGTTGGTCCTCATTCCAAAAATGCTTTCACATGTTCTGGGAGGGTTAGAGTCTGAAGAGGGCACCCTTTAGTAGCCCTTTTCAACAACTTTCCCAAGAGTATGCCAATGTGTGTTGTATACCACATGTGACCCGTCATATCAGAAGGTACCGTAAGGTTGGCATAGTAAATTACGAGATACAGGCCATTGAAGCTGAGCATAGTCAAAAATTACGGTCTAATTTCATCAGAAACGTGTATTCTATTATATTTATCAGGTTCCAACATCAAAAACATGACAAATGTTTTAAAAACTGAGATAACAATCCTTTCTCCACTCAAGTTTAACCAGTACAGAAACTTTTCTCAGAACTGAACTTTTCTGAATCAACCCGATGCCTTTTACCAACCTGGATGTAACTTTGCCATCGAACATCCAATAACCAAAAGCAAGGTGCCATTTCAAAGCTTAAAATATAATCTTTCAGATTAGACCCCCCAAAAAAACCCAATTTTCATTTTGGGACCCTTAAGTTACCCGTCGATATGATGGGTAACATATTGTAGCCCCATGCCTTTTACCAACTTGGATGCAAATTTGCAATCGAACATCCAATAACCAACAGCAAGGTGCCATTTCAAAGCTTAAAATATAATCTTTCAAATTAGACCCCCAAAAAAACCCAAATTTTCATTTTGGGACCCTTAAGTTACCCTTCGATATGATGGGTAACATATTGTAACCCCATGTTGTAGCCCTCAATGTCTAGGTTTGAAAAGCGCATTCTAATTTATTCTGGTTGCTATATGGTAACCAAAGAAGACCCATGATTGGCTAAAAACTGGCGCAAATGTAAAACAAAAGCTACATGGTTAATATTTGGGGTGGGTACATGGGAATAATCACCACCTTGACTGCAGTACAATAATGAATAAACTAATGTAGAGAGTTTCTTGATTAGTACATTTTCTATTTAATGATGCTAATTAATCTGCTTAACAAAATGTTTAAACATAATAAACATAAGCCCAGCACCAAATACCCAAATACAATACAAGACGAGACAAAATACATATCGTGTTGGTTACACTAACATCCAAATGACTTTGGTTTTCAAATAATATTCATATTTGGTCTACTGGCTCTGGTTTTGAATATTTACTATTATTTAAGTATATCTGGTTGGTATCATATCGGACAACAACTTTGGGACTACCAAAGCATTTTTCAATCTCACTGTAGACAATTTTAGCAAAATGGGATTAAAATGAACATGGCATTACTGAGGTCTGCATGCACAAAACAGGACTAAAGTGAAATTGATTCCTTAGAAAATAACAAAGCAGCAATAACACATTGTGGAATCTGTGATAAGTATGTACTTGCATACAGATCTTTGTTTATTTTTCCTTTAATTTGACCATAGTCTGTTTTTGACATTCAAATTTGTTTTCAAAAAGAACCAAAATTGAGTTAGTCCTGGACTAAATCATTTTTCTGTTCCAAAAATGTTTAAAATGTTCTAAAACATACATATGAATCATATAATAAAAGATTCAATTCAAACCTTTAAATAAGAACATAAATTCTTGCTAGACTTTTCTCAAAATGTGTTATTTTTCACAATTTCACTTGGCCTGGGACTAATACTAGTCCTGTTCTGTGCATTAGGGACCCGAAACTTTCTCCATGGGTAATCAATATGGAAAAATGCTTTAATATGATGTATGCCAACCAGTCCCTGTTATGGTGCACTCAAAATCCAGCGATTCCATGGACGTCTGCTAATACAGTCTTTAGATGCACTAATAGTACGCTTTAAAATCTAAAAGCTGCGTAATGGTAATGTTAAGTGATGTAATGTTTCGGCAATGAAATCACTGAACTTGAGTCTGCATGCACCATTACACGATGTTTCCCAATAATATGCAGACCATTAAAACCGGTCAAAATAAATTCCAATTGACCAAGTTTTCCCACACCCTACACATGGTTACTGATTTTATTTGATAATTAGTAATCTGATCACCCCTACCTGTTACAAAGGCCATAATGTTTTTGATGAATATTAAATAAGACCATTAAATATACACCTATTACCTGACACGAAACAACAGCTTCAATTTATATCACCCATTTCACCCTGCGCCATGTTTACTATGACTATCATTTTCATAAATACACAATTATATATTTTAAATCAATCGCCCAATTTCGGAGGTCTGTGCTCACATGCACTGATTAAAAACAGCAACACCTCATATTGAAATCCCCATACCATATTTTGATATAAATCCTAATATAAACAAGTATTTTTTGTCAAAACCATCAAACCAATTATGTTTATAGAACCCCGAATACAACTAAAATTTGGATATAAAGAACTAAGTTCTCTGCTCCCAGCAAATTCGCTGTTTTGAGTTTTTAGTGTAACCTAATTACAATACACAACAAACGTGGGCGAAACTTTGGTGGCGAGCTAAGTACACAACAAAATTACATTAATTTGGAAACTGTTTTGATATTGGTATAGTGCCGTTATTCGTATGATTTGGCATAATATATAATGGAAGGCAAAATATCCTACATGTCAATTATATTACCACTTTTTCCAAAAATGGTCATCGTTAAAAAAAGCTTCTCCCGGGATGTGGATCCCAATCGGTCATGCTACTGCTTGTTTCAACTTAAGCACCATATGCACTTTGCATTCAACCAAAAGACATGACTGTTATTCAATAGTATCTCGGGAATTCAAAATTTCACAAGTAGTAGAAAGTAAAAAACCCTGATAAGTTTTCTGGTCCCAAGTACACATCAGTGACAGTTGGATAACACAAATCAAAGAGAAAGTATGAACTCCTGATCAAGAAAACAACAAAATGTTCATGTACAACAGTAGGTCTTTTGACCGTTTCAAATGCAACTTTTCTCAAGAAATGGCTTTTGTAATGGACTCAATTTCTTTCATGGAGATTTTGAGCATTTCAGTTAAAATCTAGTTTTTAAGAACATTAACATGCCCTTCACACAAACCAGGTGCCTGTATCATAAAGATTTGAATCAAGCCTACGTTTGATTTCAAACGTAAATTTAAATTTTATCAACCTATTTTTGATATCAAATGTACGCTCGATTCAAATCTTCATGAAACAAGGCCCAGAACACAGAGTGCATTTTCAATCCACTCCACGTTCTGTTGTATTCTAGATTTGTTTGGTTACATTACATGAATGTATGAATACTGGTTAATACAATAGTTTGACTGAATACTTTACATTTATATATTCACCCATATGCAACCTGTTTCATCAAAAATATGGACAAGGCCAGGACACTTACAATATGGCACTTTTCAAAGATAGATCTAACCCTGAAGCCAACTGCTTAAAAATGGTATATCACTTGTTACAACCAAATTCATACACTCCGCGTGTCATCTAGCCAATCAGAACGCAAGGATATAAAGTACGCGGAGTGCAGTGGATCTTCACAATGCACTGCGCCTGTTGCGTTTCGGTTTGCGTGACGGGCGTTTAGTGCGTATGAATGTTTCATTGTTTTTGTCGGTATATTTATTTAGTTTAGAGAAGTTTTGGATTTTGATGGTCATATTACGGGCCTTATTTCTTTTCACTACAGATGCAATATTATTTTCCTGTCGTGTATGATTTGACTAATAAATTTGCATTCATTTATGCTCGTAAAATGAGACAAAATAAATGCACTTGCGGTAAATTTTGATTGCTGTCCAATGCACTCGGCCCCTACAGGCCTCGTGAATTGGATGCATCAAAATTAACCACACGTGCATTGAATTTGTCTCAATTCACTCGCGTATGAAATGCGCATTAATTTATCTATAATTAATGTTTCGAATTGTAAAGGAAAATCGATATACTTCCCTATCCAATTCTATTTTCTATTGATCTTATACTACAACATTAAGGGAGCGGTAACTTTATCCGACTACCGTCTTGGGTTTTGTAGAAACGGATAACATACATCCATATTACTGTTTTTGATATTATACATATTTTGTCCAAGATTACAGCAATAATTATCATAAAAATTGTACCCTACTTTTGAGCTTATTATACAAGAGCCTACTTCATATTTCACACATTTGAACCAAAAGATAACATTATGTATATAATTCACCATTTCTTTAAATTTTGTACATTTTACCTCAACATGAAAATGATTTAATCCGGCAGATCACCTAGTATGGTTTGCAAATGTACACATTCGAAAAAACAATCAACATTGGTATCTCTGAGTTGCCGGCACTGCCATTCATGGCAAAATTGACTGGGTAAAAAAAAACACTGAAAAGTTTTTGAATCGATGAATTATTCATGTCCATCCTGTTTGATAAATTTTGATTTTCTAACTTTAAAGTACTATTATTTAAACATTTTTTTTGATTAAGTGAGCACTTCAATACTGGACCCGCAGTTGATTGCCCAGAAAGGTTGGTTGCTATTTTTCAGAACAAGAAATCCCATCATGCATTGCTTTCAATGGGAAATTTTGTACAGGAAGTCATGAGAGAAGTGATGAAACATGCCCGAAATGCAAGATTACAGCTATTAACTGTGATTTATGGACATTTCATCACTAACTACTCGCATAATTTCCTATAGGCGAAAGCGGACCTACGTCATCATGGTCATGCGCAGCACAATGATCTAAAAATAACTCGCGTTGGACTTCGTGCGCGGTGAAAACAATCAATATTTCAGCCAGGCATCCCTTCATTTTCTTACTTTTATGGCAAGACGAAAATCTGTGAAATGATGAGCTGTTTGTCATTTTGTTGCGACTTGAATACCACACATCTCGTATGATTTTGAAATCAAAATATTTTGACAATTTGCTAAAATCACATGAAGTTTCCGCGAGCCAGCATTTTCTCCATTGAGTTGAATGGGAAGTCGGCAAATGTTTTCACCACGCTATTTGGACAAACGTTCCGGATGTAAACAAAACGCCCGGATGTCCGCGCCTGCCTATACAATCCTATAGGAAGCAATGCATGATACACAGAGCAATGGTAACGAGAACCAGTCAGCCGCCGGTCGCGTTTTGAAGCGGCCACCAATCAAATTGCTTGTTCATTTTACATGACCAATGTTTTTCAAGTATCAAAATTTGCAGCAAGTGACAGCTACATTTTATAAGTACTTACTTTTAAATCTTATTACTCCATTATCATTTTTTTCTTGAACAACCCCTCTTACTAATTACCCAAATACTTTTCCCATGATACTCAAGATTTTACCTAATAATTTCTCGGATTAAAAGTAACTTAAAAATACCACACCAAATCTATATATGTTTTGGGAAATCCATATTGAAACTGATCATATATTCTCTGTGAAAAAAACCCCCTGAAATTAGGGACACTGTTCACTTTGTAATACAGAGGATCCATATCAGTCATGTGAGTGCAAGAAACTTGTACCTGCAATAGCTAACATTTGAAATAAATTTGCATCAATTGTATAATGTTCAGTCTTGGGTCAGTGGCTCTTGAAATGTTCAAGAATCATTTGAGCCACTAACATAAGATTGTTAAGGATTTCCACATTCCAGTGAGAAGGTGTTAAATGAGTAAACATATGGCAGCCGTTGCAGATAAGGTGTTAAATAAATATGACATATGGCAGCCATTGCAGATATGACTTTCTTGCATTTACTTGGCGATCTACTTTTGCCTTAAGTGCAACATAAATTGTTTGGGTGCCTGACACACAGCACAAAAACCATGACTATTTTGGTTGACATTGAAATAACTTGTCACGGTTTCTTGCGCTACAATGTCAGACACCCGAATCCCTATCTTGCAGGCTTGGATTGAGAACATACTATGTGATTACAAACACAACTTGTCCTTAAATATTCCACAGGGTATATATCATTGATGCTAAAAGGAGATTTCCAAAAACAATCACTGCAACGGTCTACGCATTGTCACCTAGCCACGCCTAGTCAGAATTCCGGCCCAACAGAAATGGGTGGTGAGCGACTGAACAGAGGACTTCCGAATTCTTCGCCGCCGTCGATGACACGAGGTTTGGCGCCGCTGATGGGAATGGCGCAAGCCTGGGAGTACCCTGCAACCATGCAACTATCTTTGCAAGAGAAGCAAGCAGTGGTGGTGTCGTCCTCGGGAAAAAGATTACGAAGGACTGGACTGCAAGAGAACAAAGATACAAAATCATTACAAGTAGTGCCATAATATTTGATGCAAAAGTAACCCTTTATTTTTACCAGCTTTTGGAAAATCTCAATTGATCATAAACAAAGTCATGGTTGCATTTTCCCGGATGATGTCATTTATAAACAATCGCGTTCATAATGGTTGAGCCTTGCCAAGGCTGTATAGAAGCTCAACTGTTTAAAGGAGCATGGTCCCATAGCTTCAACTTTTTTCAAACTTTTTGAGATTTTGGTACCAAAATATTACTAATATTTTTCTTATAACCCTTGTGAAATTTCACGGCTGAATTATGTTTCATTTTGGAGATTTTTGAAAAATCAGACCAACTCCTTTAATATTGTAGGGAGCTTGTTTTTAAAACAGAAATTAGTCATATGCAATCAATACAAAGGAATTAGCTGTAACCCAAAGAAAAGAAGTGTAAAGGTGCTGTACACTGATGACTTGGGGGCAACGACAACAGAGACCGGCAGATTGCAGTTTTGAATTCTCCGCCCATCCTTGTTTTTAAATGACAGTTAACGCTCACACAATCCGCTAGCCACGCACACTATCGTTACTATCAGTCGTTTTCAGTTGCAAATCCGTTACCCTCCGTCAAGACAAGTCGTCACAGTGTAAACGCACCTTTAGCAAAACCAGATAAGTAATTGGTTTACTAAAGCTAAGTTGATTGGAATATACACTAACACTACAGATGTGTGAATAATCAATACTTACACTAAGTTCTCTGGAATCACATAGTAGCATATGGGCCGCTTGAAACCATTGAATTCTGATCCGGCACACATCGTGTATGCACCCATATCTGCAATGCAAACCAAAAGTTCTATTTATCACACGTTTTTCTTTATTTTTTATAAATACAGTATTGTGATACAAGTAGTGTTGGGACAGCTTTAATTTTTGATGCTTCAATAGGAATGCCTGAGCTCTTCCAGATCAATTAATCTTTATCTTGGGTCATATCTTCAATTTAGGAAGAGTTGTTTCAAATAAATTTCGGACACAAACTGACAATCTGAATGCAGCCATCGTGTATCCAGAAGCGCGATACATCGGGAAGTATGCAACACTGTTTCCAATCAGTAATTTACAGTACTGCGCCTGGAAAGCATTGTGTATTTGAGTAAATTGCACACGCAAGTCTGTTACACAAAGCAGTGAATTTTCATGTCCTATATTTATTTGAAACAATAATTTAAACAACAAAGTCCTGTATTTAATTCATGTCCAAAATTTATTGAAAGCAATTTTACACAACAAAGCCCTCTATTCAATTGAACCAATACCATGCCCCTGTTACTTTATACCCATATATACTTCATAGCTCATTTGATTACTATTTCTCAATAGTCGCTGGTTAACGTTTCTTTGGCGTAACGTGTAACGTAATATGTGGACAAAAACAAGGTCACACAAAATGAATCCTCAAAATATCAATAAATCCTGACATCGTCCTTGATGTGTGTTATGCTTAATCTGGTACAAGGTGTGCAGCAGTCTTCATTTTGTGACCTCGTTTTTGTCCACATATTACGTTACGCTAATTGGGGCCATGTTTTAGCTCAGTGTCATCTCTGTTACTGTGCCAATACCATCTTTACAATAAATGTGAACTTGTATTTGCAATAAAATTTAGTTCATACTCGATAGGAAAGAATGCTCAAATACATTCATGAAATATTTACCTTGGAAGAAAATCCATTCGCCGACATCGACTTCTGGCAGCAAGCAATGTTCCATGATGCGATCTAGACCATCACAGGAAGGGCCCCAGATACTGGTGGAGAAAGTCGGCGCCTCGCTACTACGCTCCTGCAACGAAAAAAAAAAAAGCATTTCCTCAACAAGCATAATTCACAAACCAGTAGTCTCGCCTGCGTATCGACCGCCTTCTTAATCATTCAGTTGTGGGGTGGAATAGGATAGGGTAGGAGTAGGGTATGCGTATTGAGCGCTTTCTAAATTGATTGCTACACATGTGATTATTCAGTGCGTGTTAATTCCCTCAGATTTGGTAAACAAGCACTATGGTCTAAGTCAGGGGTTCATGAGTTATGACCTTGACCTCAAAATGACCTTGGATGACCTCAGCTCAGGTCAACTTTTTGAACAATTTTGGA
>JXSR01S000134.1:2989-18602 GCA_000969725.1 Ophiothrix spiculata
GTGGTTCAGTTGATATGTTTTAACAAGTTAACTGTACCTCTTAAGAAATCCTAAGTCATAGTCATGGGTTTTCAGTAAGTAAACAAATATTAATTACCTAGAAATGTCAGTGTGCAAATAAGTTGGTAATCGGAACATCCTGAAGACCAAAATTTTGTGCGGATTACCAGAATTCCATAGCTGGTAATCCGCAAGAAGTCTAGCCCAAACGCTCAAAGATTGTTAGGGACTTGAAACATTTCTCACCTGAGGCATGGACTATTGGTTTATAGAACTGTAATAGTAGTTATTTAATATTTTGTTGTCAGCTTACCTGTAGCCCAATCAAAATCATTTGAGAATTCTTTAAATTTTAAATTTTCCTATTCCTTGTGCATAGTGGGTGTAAAGACTGCGCATCACGCATCGATCGATGCATATCGACAAGACTCTGAATAAAACATTAGTGAGATATACCTGTCACTTGAAAGTTGACTTAGTTCCTGGGCTTCATCCGATTTGTGCAGATATGTTTTGGCAACTTTCTGACTGGACTGATAATATTCATACCTCATGTTTGTCAGGTTTCCAGTATTCTTTTCACTAAGCTTTAGGTGTTCCACAAGACAGAATTTATTGTTCAATGTACACTTGGAAATGTTAATGAAACAGAAGAATGGAAAATTAGTGGTATACTCGCCTGAAGAAAACCTTTTAACTTTTACGTGTGTTGTGCGCCAAGGTTTAAATTCGCAGGCAACTCACGCGATACTCTTGAGCTAGCGTGATTTGACTGCTCTGTTGCTGTGTGACTTGATGAACGATTTGATTGGTTTGATATTCACGCACGGTGCAAATTGGTCCTGTCCAGAATGAAGAGGGTTTTTTTTCAGAGTACTATTGTTTTGTGTACATTGATTTTGTCCTAATTCACTCACAATATAAAGTGTGCATTTATGAATGTATAAATAATATCATGGTTATGATACTATGCCTTTGAAAAATATAGGGTAAAGAAAGAGATAGTTTTAAAGACTGATGAAGTCAATATCAGGCCCTCTAATAACATGCTAGTTACTGATTTGATTTGATTTATTAATAATCCAGGTGCACAAAAGATTACAAAAAGCACAGGTTTTTATGTGGGTAGGCCTAAGCATCTTCTATTCTGAATCTCTGCCATAGTTCTTCGGACAAAGCCTATCATATCACAAGATTTGGAGTTGCAGATTACCAGTTATATTCATTAGGCCCTGTACTCTGGATGTTTATTTGCATCATCCAAAAAATGTGACACCAACTTTAACAAATGTTTATTTGCACAAAGATGAAAAAAGTTGTTCCATATTGTAACCAGTATATCAACATATTCTGGGTAGATTGGTTCGACCATACTTTTATGGTCTGAATTTTTCAAATGTAGCTTACAGTCATTTTTTGTTTTCATGTGAACACCCAAAAAAGTGGATTTAGCCAAGAAAGGGGATATTGTGATATAGCAGGGCATTCGTGGGAGGGGATGTGTATCATTATGTGTGTGTGGTTTCTGGATTGGTTTGGTACATTTTCTTCATCTTTTATATCTAGCAAACCATGTGGCCGACACTCTTGATATTTTTTAAGTTGGCAGGGCTTGGGCCAATAATATCCTTGCCCTGATATGAGCAAAAACTGCTAATTAAGTACTTAATTTGCGTAATATAAGGTGGGTAAGGATGTCGGTGTGGATGAGGTATGCACATTTTGCATCAGATTTTGTCACAACTTTTTAATAATCCAATGAAATATCTTAATTTTAGTGTGGGTAATAATAATAACCAGTTGAAGAATAATAACAATATAAAGTGATTATTAACTTTCATAAACACTAACCAGGGCAGTCGTAGTAGATATGGATTATGTAGGGGGGGGAGGCACTCAGATATGTTGTTGCAGGCATAGCATAACCACAGTTTGTCAAAACACCACCCTAATTCACCTTTTTCTTGGTCATGCGATGCCTGCAGCATCATACCTGAGTCCCCCCCCCCCCGGGATTAGGTGGGTAAGATGTGATGCAAATGGGTTTGATTTAAAAAAAGACCTTTATGAAGAAATGCTTTTTTAGAAGCACTCCATTACCCCCTTATGCCCATGAATTCATTCAATGCCTGGCTAATATATGCTATCTGTGATGTGTGATGTGATTTGTAATTATTTTGTATGTAGTATATTGTATATAGATTATACACTAATGAATAAACCACTGCTTTGTAAAAATATGTCTGATATTAGCTTTGTTTTTGTACATGTGTAGTATGTTTAAAGGTGTGTTTTTTTTGGTTTGTTGAAATTTGTATGGAATTTTGAACTTCTGGTTTTTGTAGAATGGGCTACATGTGGAAAATTGAGATTTCAAATTTCAAATTTTGATATCATTTGTGAACAAGTGTCTAGTTCTTTTTTTGAAATTAAGCAAAGTTATTTTGACTCAAAATATTTGGATATATGACATATATCAGTAGTATCATTCCTTAAATTAGATCACTCATGTCTTTGTGCTTCTACAGATCCAGGCTTCAGATTTACAACATTGAAGACCCAATGGTACACTGTGTTAATTGGCTTTTACATGAGCAAACACTGCCATTGGCTAACTCAAACAAGTTAAATGCAAATGAGTATTTGAGCACAAAGGCAATCGTGTAAATAGGTATTGTTCCTTAATATATTTACACAGTAAATACAGACTAGAGGTAACTAAGTTAAGGAGTACCACTGGAAAACTAAATCTGAAATCGTCATTTTTTCACTAATGTGATGGTCCAAAAACACGAAAAATATGTCACTTTTATGCAACCCAATACGTCAGGATTACCGTGGTGTTTTGTTTATATTGGTGAAGTTCATGCTCCCAGTGGATTCTCCACTGCCGTTTGGAGACAACTGGCTGCCGAAAAGTATCAAAGACAAATCGTGTTTGTCCAGCCATTCATTCATCTCAAGGTGAATGAATGCCTTGACTACTAGACGCCATCTAGAACCAAACATACAGCACAAAAACACTATGCTCTGAAATGGTAGAAAAGCTAACTAGAAGCATTTGATGAAATGATATTTAAGCCGATTTCTTTTAAAATTCTTGTGTAAGAAAGTGGAGAAATGAATAATTTGGATGTATTCAAAGGAGGTGCAGTTTTGAACAAAATATTATTAGAAGGACATTTTTAGCATGGATGATCAAACTAAATTTAATTGACCGATTTGTGGAAAGTTTAACACATAATGGAATCAAATGAAAATGTTGAGATTGACTCCTTCCGGCCTCATGGTCATGTTCGTCCTATGGAAAAATCACCAGCTTATACCAAACAAGGTAACATTGAAACGAGACTTTCTACAGAGAAATTGCGTGGATGCAGGAAGGATTGTACTAAATCACCAAATTATGTGATCAATTTCATTGGGGATACAGAAAATGATGATTCAGTACATGTACACGGCAATGATAAGGCGAAAAGGGACAAACATGAATTGATTCATTCTAAAGACAAATTGTTCGATTTTGCCAAAATGAATGGCATTGTTGAGTCTTTAGACAACCCCTCAAATTTCACGATAACGGGAAATCTCAAATACCCGGCAGAGGAGGAAAGTGACTTAGTCCGTACACCACAGAACAAAGAAGATATCCCAGATCCAAATGTGACTCTGAGTTCAAAGACAGACGTTTTGGTTGGGAATGACACAAGTGACAATGATTTTAACCAAACAAGTGTATTAAAATATAACAACCAACTTCCTTTTGTATTTGATGATGTTATCAAACATGATGAATTTTTACAATTATCTCGTAAGAATATTGACAATTCTTTATCTGTTATGTCGAGAGCAAAACGTACTCTCGATAGACCCAACGGACTAGAAAGTGACGTGCCGCTTCTAAATGAATTTCAGGACCATTTATCTGAAGGCAGAAAAACCGAAAAAGATTATTTAGAAGACGAACATGCTGTAGAAGGCTCATCACCAGATGATGATGTGACCAATTTCAAAAGAACTTTCAAAGGGCAAGATGTAGCAATCGATAGCGACTCAAATGACCTTGAAAGTAAAAGTCCTATTGTTGAAAGCCCGCAACCCAAGGCATCAAAATGGCAAGTCGAAATGTCCAGACCTTATGGCACAAAAAGTATAAAATTAAACTCACAGATTAGCAAACAGAACGGGATGCAAAATGCGATGTACTTAAATAAACCTTGGTTACGTAAATCAAAAGTTAGGAATGATTATCATATAGAAAAACTTGGTAAACCGGGATTGAAGACGGTAACTTCTCAGTATAGGTCTGATCAACAACCCTCTCCTTTGAATAAATTTCGTGATGGTCATGAGACTGTAGCTACTCTTCCAAGTATCCATAATGTTGACGGCAATTGCAATCGAATTTCAAGAAAGCATGGTTCCTTTGAATCACCAACACGGTACCGTCCACCAGCAATCACAGCCCCGCTGACTTCAATTAGATCTAGATCAGCACCTAGATTTGGTTTTCCAGAAGAAAGATGGAATGGGAATGACCAATTCCATACAGGTAGAATCGTCCAATCGGCGCCATCGTCGCAGCATAGATCTGCAACACTACCAAACTCTGAAGCATTTGATCTTGTAGAGATGCACTTTGATTCTTTGTTTCGTTTGGTGAGGCGTTCTATGTGCTCGTTAAAGACATTAGATGATAAGTAGTTTTTTCTATAAGTAATTTAGGTCGACATTTAAGTTTTTATATCATGTTCTTCCAACATGTCCAAAGAAGCATACAAGTATATATACGTAAATATTTTTGACACATCTAGTGCATGTGTATATTACCAAACATGACGGTGACGTCAGTTTGTGCGATTTTGGTTATGCATTGATGACTAAAGATGTGAATATTGCCAAGAGTTGATTATAGCACTTTTTGTTGTTCATCTTCGATTGATAAAGTCATTAAAAATATGAATACCGTCATCATCTTTATCTTATAGATGATAGCACTCATTGATGAAGTCATCTTAAGATACGAATATCATTCATTGAAGAAGTCATCTTAAGAAACGAGTATCATCATCTTCAGAATATAGCATTCATTAAAGAAGTCATCTTAAGAAACGAATATCATCATCTTCAGATGATAGCATTCACTGGCGAAGGCATCTTAAGAAACGAATATCATTATTTTCAATGATAGCATTCATTGAAGACGTCATCGCAACAAATGAATATCATCATCTTCAGATGATAGCATTCATCGAAGACGTCATCTAAAGAAACGAATATCATTATATTCAGATGATCATGATATAGCATTTATTGAAGAAGTCATCTTAAGATACGATAAATATCATTGTTCATTGTTCAGTTTTCATTTTCATTTTCCATAAACACATATACGAAACAATCAAATTTGATATGAAAACAAGAAATAATAGAAACATGAAAATCTTGACAAGGCCTAAAACAACACATTTATGGAGGAGAGGACTGGAAGGCGAAAAAGGCCTGTTATATGTCCTCCCAAAACAAAAAAGAACGGTTATGTGCCTGCTGGACTTTGAAAAACTAACCATCTCTTTATACCTATTTTGGCTCAAAAACCCACCCATCAATATACCAATTTTGATGGAAAAACACCCAATTTTACACAAAATTTGGTACTTTTTTAATTTTTCCCAAAAAGCCTCCAAATTACTAAAATTGGGTGCTTTCATCTGAGACGAAAACCACCCGATCTCTATACCAAATCTGTGAAAAACCCATCCTAAAAGGTAGGCACATATACGTATACCTTGTAAATGTATAAGCCCGGAATGTAAGTAACTCCCCCGGTGCATAGATTCATTCTTATTTCAAATTCGTTCTGAACCACTTGACTGAATTGAAGTTCTTGAATGAATTGTCAAAATAATTCCATAGATGCGAACCAGTTGTTCTGACAGATTGATCAGAGAAAACTCTTATTTTTAGTTACCTGAAGATGATTTTTACGTCTTGTGGAGTACTTGGGTATGCAAGATCGTTTGATAAAATAATTATCGAATGATGAAGGTTATATGCTCATATGATATTTATACATTTATGTACCATATTCTAAAGTATACATATCTGTAACATTTAGAACATTATACAGTATTTACCAAAAAAATAGAAATAGCTCTAAGGCCCACTTGAAGTTTTATGAGCTTGTCCAAATAGATTTTGATGTAATCCCCATACAAGTTTTAGTACTCCATTGGTTAAAAAAGATGATACAAGTGTACAATATAAAGTATCATAATCTTCAGATGATAACATTTATTGATGAAGTCATCTTAAGAACGAATAACATCATCTTCAGATGATAGCATTCGTTAAAGTCATCATGGTTATCGTAAGAAACGAATATCATCTTCAGATGATGGCATTTATTGATAAAGTCATCTTAAAGGGATAGCCTAGATTCTTCCCACTAATTTTTTACCTACATATTTTTTTTACATGAATCGGTAGAACATGTTTAGAGTAATATAACCTACAAGTAGTTTTCAATGATTTTGAGGAATATCGGAGAAAATTGCAATTCTTTACCTGCTGTAATTTTTTCGCCGGCGAAAAAAAAGATGTGAAAACAGTGTTTCTAGTTTCAAAATTTAAAAAAAATTGTTTCTACACGTGTGATGGGTAAACAAATCATTTTTGATGAAATTCTTTCTCTTATGTATTACAGGCATGAGAATCTTCAGATAATTATCTGATTTCAGATATTTTGTCATCCAAAATCATCTAAATTCAGATAATTTGGAGCTCGATTTAACAACTTTAGAGGTTTTTCGCTTAAATTTTACCAAATTCAGATATTTCAATGAAAAATTATTCTCATACCTGGTATTAAATTATCTCTAAGAGCTTTGTCTGATTTTTTATCTGGTAAATCCAGATCTGAGGTACAAATTTAGGATTCAGAAACACAAGATAGTCACACCACCATCACAGAATGATATATTGCAAATACGTTATCTCTCAATTTGAGCCATTTCTGTATTAATTGTTGTACTTTTTAGGATATTACTACACTTTTAAGTTTTATTTAGAGCATTTCCATAAGTTTTTAATTCTAAGTGGTCCCTTTAAGTTACAAATATCATCATCTTCAGATGATAGCATTCTCCGAAGTCAAATCTTAAGAAACGAATATCATCTTCAGATGATAGCATTCATTGAAGTCATCTTAAGGGCCCTGTCAACCCTCCATTTTCAGAAAGTGGTTTTTGCTCTGTAACTCAGCAACGAATAATTAAATCCATATAAAAGTATACATTTCTAGAAGTGAATTTGCATACTAAACACGCTGGTCAGGTCATTTTTGGACCAAAATTTGAAATTTTGGCCCCAAAATTTACGGGAAAGCTAACTACACTTTGCTTTGGTAAAATTTTGAACTGCTTTACTTTTTAGAATCTAGAAAGCAATATCTAGGAACGCTTTTTTCATTTTTTTGATTTTTTTTCTTCATTTTTTAAATATTGCCAAAAATAGGTCAAAACCCCACTGCTGACACCAAAATTTGTGTCAGCAGTGGGACACATTTTTGACAATATCTCAAAAACTAAGAAAAAAATCAAAAATTTGAAAAAAACGGTCCTAGATTTTGCTTTCTAGATTCTAAAAAGTAAAATGGTTAGAAATTTCACCAAAGCAAAATTTAGTTAGCTTTCCCGTAAAATTTTGGGCCAAAAAATTTGATTTTTGGACCTAGGTCCAAAATGACACATTTTGGACCAAAAATGATCTCACCATCATGTTCAGTATGCAAATTCGCTTCTAGAAATATATACCTTTATTTGGATTTAATCATCCGTTGCTGAGTTACAGAGCATAAAATATTTCAGAAAACGAATGAATGCTATCATCTGAATGATATTCGTTTCTTCAGATGACTTCAATGACTGCTATCATCTGAATGATGATATAAGATGACTTCAACGATTGCCATCATCTGAAGACGATATTCGTTTCTTACGATGACTTATATGAATGCTATCATCTGAAGATGGTGATATTCGTTTCTTAAGATGACTTAATTGATGAATGCCATCATCTGAAGACGATATTCGTTTCTTACGATGACTTATATGAATGCTATCATCTGAAGATGGTGATATTCGTTTCTTAAGATGACTTAATTGATGAATGCCATCATCTGAAGACGATTTCTTATGATTACATTATATTACAAAATATATACTTTTATATGGATTTAATTATTCGTTGCTGAGAATTTAAGAGACAGTTAGTCGCACAATATAAAAAATCACTTTTTTCCCCCTATTTTGCTCACGTGTCACTGGGGTCCTTTGCTTGTCTTGTTGATCAGGCCTATCCGTCTTCGTTTTGAATGTTCTTTTCGGGCTTATTTGTTTCGATTCTTACCATGTTCTTGTAATTTTCATGTTTCTATGCTTCACAGGGCATTGCTATTTACAGACCTCCTTGGTCTTCCAGCTTTGTCCTCCATATTGTCCCTTTGTGTAGTTTGTTATGCAGATTTGTTTCGTTGATTTGCTTGTTATTTTATATGTATATATGGAAATAAAGATTTGAAGATTTGTTACAGAGCAAAAACACTTTTTCTGAAAATGAAAGGTTGACAGGGCCCTTAAGATATGAATATCATCATCTTCAGATAATAGCATACATTGATGGAAGTCATCTTATGAAATGAATATCATTTTCAAATGATAGCATTCATTGAAGTCATCTTAAGACACAAATATATCATCAAAAGCACGAATATCATCATCTTCAGATAATAGCATTCATTGATGAAGTCATCTTAAGATACGAATATCATCATCTTCAGATGATAGCATTCATTGATGAAGTCATCTTAAGATACGAATATCATCTTCAGATAGCATTCATTGATGAAGTCATCTTAAGATACGAATATCGTCATCTCCAGATGATAGCAATCATTGAAGTCATCGAAGAAACGAATATCGTCTTCAGATGATGCATCTAAGATACGATATCATCATCTTTAAATGATGGCATCCATTGAAGTCATCTTAAGAAATGAATATCATCATCTTCAGAAGACTTCATCAATGGTTGTACGCCACTTAGTCCAAACCCATTTAGTCCAATACCACTTAGTCCAATGTCATTTGGTCCAAACTCTCTAGGTCCAATGACCTATTAGTTCAATGGCCGGGTGTCCATTACCACTTGGTCCAATAAAATTTTGATTATCATTTAGTCCAACATCATTTAGTCCAATGACCACTTGGTCCAATAAAATTTTGAATACCATTTAGTCCATTGTCATTTAGTCCAATGACCACTTGGTCCAATAAAATTTTGAATAACATTTAGTCCATACTCATTTAGTCCAATGACCACTTGGTCCATAATAATTTGATTTCCATTTAGTCCAATGTCATTTAGTCCAATTGTCAGTTGGTCCAATAATATTTTGATTACCATTTATAGAACTAGTGCAGTTCCCCTAATCTTTCCTCCCAAGGACTAAGCTCCCGATCTCCCCTGGCACGGACTCAGCAGTGAGCCCAGGCATCATCTCACTCAGTTTAAGCTCATATAATCATATGGCTCAGATTGTAAACATGAGGTCAACCTAAATGGCAAGAATTTGTAATGTTCTTTTCCAATTGTTTCTGCTCAATTCATTTTTTGAAATTGTTCATTTATTCTAAAGTTGTCCTCCACATATAGTTTGCCTATGTTGTAACCATAAGCATACATCAAAAGTAATATATACATAAACTTTACATTATTTGGATTTTAATATCTGTATAGTGAAAATTTTATATAGGCCTACACACCATGCACCACAAATTTTGAAACTTGTCCAATATTTGCAAGCATGTGGTAAGTAGTCAATGACAAATCACAGCCTGGAGACAGTCTGGGTCTGGTGTCAGTGGTTCCTGGTTGGTTTTCTTAAATGGGGTATTGTACAGCATAGAGAATCAAGTTGAAAACCACCAAATGATTTATCAGGATTTGGAAACATCTCTTTCATAAGTGCCCTCCCTGCCTGGCGATGTTTGCAGGATGTTTGACATGGGATGTAGGACATGTAGCTTCATGTAGCCGACATAGGACACTAAACCAGTGCTATACCATTTAGTAAAATTTTCGGATCGCAACGGATCGTACCGGTGTAATGAGACTGAGTGTCTCTCCATAACCAGGAGTCCGGGTCTAATTGAATTGCACGGATGGTAATCAAATTATTGTTGGACCAAATGGTAATTGGACTAAATGATATTGGACCAAATGGTAATCAAATTATTTTTGGACCAAATGGTAATTGGCCTAAATGATATTGGACCAAATGAAAAAAAAAATATTATTGGACCAAGTGATAATTGGACTTTTTATTTTTGGACCAAATGGTAATTGGCCTAAATGATATTGGACCAAATGGAAAAAAAAATATTATTGGACCAAGTGATAATTGGACTTAATGGTAATAGACTACATGATAATTAAAATTTTATTGGACAAAATGGGAATGGACTAAATGGGTTTGGGACCACCAGGCTATTGGACTAACAACTAATTGGACTAAATGGGTTTGGACTAAGTGGTATTGGACTAAATGGGTTTGGACCAAGTGGCGACACCCCAATGAAGTCATCTTAAGATATGAATATCATCTTCAGATGATAGCATTCATTGAAGACTTTATCGTAAGAAACGAATATCATCATCTTCAGATGATAGCATTCATTGAAGACTTTATCGTAAGAAACGAATATCATCATCTTCAGATGATAGCATTCATTGAAGAAGTCATCTTAAGAATGAATATCATTCGTCTTCAGATGATAGCATTCATTCATTTATTGAAGAAGTCATCTTAGGGTGGCTTAGTACAGAAACGGTGTCAGATACGAGTTAGCTGATATCAGCGGTGTTGGACACAAGTTCAAAGTATTTATCCCGGGCTTTTAGCATACTTTCTGACATCCTTGGGCGTACTGTATCTTGCGCTTTAATAAAATGCAATCTTACATGCGCGTTACTCCTGACGGCGCATGGCTCAAAGCGCACAGTGCTTAAGGTATTCGTCATTAATGCAATATTTTTGCTTAACATCTCAAAAAGTAAGTAGGTGACCATATTTTCTATTATGTTTTTTTAAAGAACTATATATGAATCAAAACATATGTAAAAAGAGCAAGAAAAAAAGAGCTGTTTTTTAATTATAAGTGTTTTTGTCTTATTTATTTTGATTTTATCATAGAAGTCAATGGTAAAACATAGTGCTTTTTAAATTATTTTTCTCAAAAACTAAGTCGGTGACCCCCCTTTTTTATTTCATAAATGTGATCAGCACATATGAAAACACCATATATCAAAAAATAAGAAAAATTAATAGAGGAGTTCTATCTGTGCTAAGCCACCTTAAAATACGAATATCAGATGATGGCATTCATTGAAGAAGTCATCTTAAGATACAAATATCATCATCTTCAGATCATAACATTTATTGATGAAGTCATCTAAAGAAATGAATATCGTAATCTACCCATGATAGCATTCATTGAAGAAGTCATCCTAAGATACAAATATCATTGTTCATTTTATTTTTCCATAAAAACATAAATCAAATATCAAATATAATATGAAAACAAGAAATAATAGCAACATTCAGCCCGTCCCCTTTACATTTACCATCTGGATTGTGACCAGGTCTTTAAAGAGCACATCTGAAGATGGGTTGACACCAACTTTAATGCTATGCTTTGTGCCTCTTTATCGAATTTCAGATAAATTGATAGGATTATTTATGTATAGCATGAAAATTCTCTTAGAATAGATTAAATCATTAACATGCCCTGACAAGGTTTAAGGAATTAAAGGAATATAAATGCACATTTGGGCTTCTCATGTAATTTATACCTAGGGAGCAAAACCCCATTTTAGGGGTAAAACTGCAACGAGAAATTATTTTAATATGTCCTATCTATTTGGGTTCTATGGACCACAGGTAACAACACTAGGGTGGACACAAAATCAGTCACCTGCATGGGACACTGCAGGAGGGGGGTAAAAGTCATTGAAGGGGGAAAACTTCAAAATTGGTCAAATTTTGTTTTAAACCATTCTAACATGTCTCTCATCATAAGGAAGCAGAAAAAGTATACTTTGACCCATATCTGATGAAGGGTTCTTGAGATATAACCGAAAACATGCAAGGTGATTACAGGGGTCACATGTTGGGCCTATGGGAGTCAAACATTTTAAAAGTGTCGGATTTTGTTCAAAATGGTCTCAAATTGTTCGTCTTGCAAAACTGTCTACATAAAGTAATATTTTCCAACGTCTTCAATCAATCATTTCTATGGTATCAAGAAAAAAACATTATTTCCTACTGGTGCAAATACATGAAATAACAAAAACTTTATATCGACCTGTAACCATAGCAACGGTTGATCGTAGACGTTTGAAACTATTACTTTGTACAGACAGTTTTGCAAGACAAACAATTTGAGACCATTCTGAATAAAATTGGACATTTTAAAAAATTTTGACTCCCATAGAACCATCATTAATAGTCTGGTGTAGCACCCATCTAACCTGGCTTCAAGTCTTTCTGTCAGTGTCCACCCTTCTGAGCCATACAATAGAATACTTTCTACTGCTGCACGGAAGAAGCTGATCTTTAACAAGTCTGGTAGATTGGATTTCCAGAGAAGGCGCATTTTGTTACAAGCTTTTCATGGGAGGGCTTTTCGTACATGAAAATCCTTTTCCAACTCATCTACCCAAGAGCCCAGGTATTGAAAGTCTTGGACCTGGTCTAGTTGATTTCCCTCTATTGTGGACAGTGCAACATCAGTCTTGATGTTATATGCCATGAATTTGGTTTTTGAAGCATTCATCATAAGACCAACTGTTGCAGCAGCATCCTCAACTCTGGTCAGCAGTTCTTGAGCTTGTTGTAATGTGTCGGATAGCAAGGCAATGTCATCTGCGAAATCTAGGTCGGTAATGACTTCTGCAGGGTGCCTTCGACTTCTTCGAGGTGTTACTGTAAAGCCCAGCATGTCCTTGTCTTCTCTGATTGCCATTCTCATCACATAATCTAGCACAATGATGAACAATTAAGGTGCTAAAGTATCGCCCTGTAGCACTCCTGCTAATATCTCGAAAGCCTCAGTTTCACCATCTGGTGATAGCACAACTGCTTTTGTGCTGCTGTACATGGTATTGATTGCTTAGACGATGATATTCGGAATCCCGTAAGCAGTGAGAATCTTGAGCATTTTACCTCTGTGCACTGAATCAAAGGCCTGAAGTCTATGAAGGTGATGATACATTCAAGATTCTTGTCCTTGATTCCTTCTATAAGTCTTCGTAAGGCAAGGATGTGGGAAGTAGTTGAGCGTTCAGCGCTAAACCTATTTTGGTTTGGTCTAAGCAGAGGTTCAATGTGAGGTCGAATACGATTGAGTATCAAGCGGTTGAAGATCTTTGCTGCTATGGATGTTAAGCTGATGCCCCTATAATTGGATGCCTTGCTGAGATCACCTTTCTTAGGAATGATGGTTCAAAACCTCAACTGGAGAGATCATCCTACCAGGGAGGTAATATACGGTGATTTACCAAAACTATCAGAAATAGTGAGAGGTCGCCGCCTAAACTTTGCTGCTCACTGTGCTAGACGGCTTGAGGAACCAGTGTCTGGACTAGTGTTCTGGACGCCCACCTAAGGGACACGTACACAGGGAAGACCAAGGCTGACCTACCCAGTACTTCTTACACAGGATACTGGCATTGATAAAAACGAACTTCTCAAACTCATGCTAAACAGACAGCAGTGGAGAAAATTCATCATGGCTTCCGACCGCGGTCGAAATAGATAGATAGATAGACTCCCATAGACCCATCTCTTGACCCTTGATTTGACCTTTCATGTTTTCGGATATAACTCTTGAAGCATTCATCGGAGATGGGTCAAAGTATACATTTTCTGGTTTGTTATGATGAGAGGAACATGTTAGAATGGTTTTGAACAAGATTTGATCAATTTTCAAATTTGCCCCCTGTAATGACTTTTACCCCCCTCCAGCATGGTTCCGTGCAACAGAATGATTTTGTGTCCACCCTAGTGATGTTACCTATGGTCCATAGCACCCATCTGGATAGGACACATTAAAATAATTTCTTGTTGCAAGTAAACCTGTTTTGCTCCCTAGGTATTAATTAAACTTTGATCATGAAGCATGTATTTACTGTAATACAAACAATTCTGTTGTTACAAGGGATGTTGGGATAGTACTCTAGCTTTATTATTCATAACATGTGCATTATGAACTGGTATGAATAGTTTAATGTGAATCACTGAACTTGAAATTTTCAAGTTGATTATACATAATAATCAGTGGTTTGTAAGGCTGCGATCACATAGAACTATACTATACAAGGTGTCCCAATAAACATTGTGCATGGGAATAGAGCTTATTTTCTCATAAGTTCTTCAGACTAGCTTTTTAAAACTTTTATTTTTTTAAGACCATGCCTTTGTTCATCGTTGTCGAAAATTTCAAGAAAATCCATCGATGCAAACCAGAGATATCGTTAATTTTGTCAGCATGTATCATTTTCCTTCTGCACAAGGAAAATCTCTATGGTGAAGCACTAAACAAAAAATATTGAAAGGAGCTACACATCATAATTTGACGCTTGATTAATTGATAATGAAGTATAACCCTTATGACGAAGAAGTGAAGTACGAGCCTTATGACAACGAATAGGAATGTTGTGTCGTTAGAGACATGGAAAGCAGGGAAGAATGTGTATCGACCATCTGGGAAAACAGATTGAAGGACACACAGGTCCAGAAAGGACTTAAATTGGATATGTAAAAAAAAAATTCAAAACAATATTGGCTATACCAAAACGCATAATATCATGTCATCAATTTGTAATACGATTTATAAGCACATACAATGTTTCATAATGTTGAGAAGCAATGTAGGCAACCAAATTAATTCACAAATATCTTGTAAAAAGACCTCTTAGGATTTGTGCAATTTGTAAGCAGGTTTCTATTTTTATCTAATTCTAATAATGAATCTAGAGTCGTTCCGTGTAATGTTAATTAAGACAACTTTCTGTTTAATTTGTTTTTTTGGTGAATTTGAAGAATATAAGTAAGGTACGTGGTGAATGTTTTCGATGTTAATTACTCAAGCGTCAAAGGTTTGCATGAAGCCTTTCGAAGTTCTTTGATAACATAATTTCTTAATACAGGATTTCCCATTGTGCAGAAGGAAAATGATACAAGCTGACAAAATCAATCATATCTCTGGTTCGCATCGATGGATTAGTCTGAAATTTTGAACAATGATAGACACAGACATGCACGTTAAAGTGATATGTGTTTTAAGAAGATAGTCAGGCAATGTTCTGAGAAAATCAGCTCTATTCCCATGCACAATGTTTATTGGGACACCCTGTATGCTATACGGGCACGTTTGTACAATCTATAGGACCTTTAATTTATCACGATACACTTGACACTATCCACAATGTAAATCCATAATCACTACAGCTAGCCAGCGTATGAAGAAATTAGGGTGGTAACACCTAAGGT
>JXSR01S000134.1:40803-57154 GCA_000969725.1 Ophiothrix spiculata
TCTGATGAAATAATGAAAAATGAAAAATGAAAAAGTCACCTCATCAACCGGGGAAAAAAAGTGATGATAAACTCGGAATCGACTTTCCCGAGCCTAATGAGCAGTATTTCTTAGATGTAAGGGTAGAGGATGTGGTAAATAATGAAAATTTAAGGATTACCTCATGTTTCTATTGATTGTAAAAATTGCAAATTTCTTTTAATGAAAACCAATTCAAATCTTTTCTCAATCTGTTGCATAATGTCTGTAATGATGATCTAAGCATTTATACCTGTTTTAAGACTGTCTTTTATTAACAATATAGGCAATAACCATGTAAATGAAAGTTTTGTCAATAATGAATTTTTCCAAAATAATTAATAATGAAATCATGACCTCATATTTTTTGGAAAAAAATGTGACGGGAAACTAAAAATCAAGTTTCATTAGCCTAAAACGTGATCTAGATTTCACACACTTTAATTATCAAACCAGGGGTAAAGCGTAATTGGGAAAAAATAGAAGGGCCGCACCATTTTGGAATATGAGTCAACAAGGTGTTGGAATATGAATTTTACACATAGACACAGACAGCACAGAAATAAATAATACATTTTGAAAAACTAATTTCTCTCTCCAAATTTTGAAAATAAAATATTTTAAGATTGGAGGGGGGGGGGGGGTACTTAGGCCTACAACGTATAGGCCTACATGTACGTATATGTGCCTGCCTTTTTGGGTGGGTTTTCACTAGTCCCCTAAGAAGTTCAAGTGACTCTCAAGAGATATGAGTAGGGATACATTTCGGATCAAGGTTTTCACAGACTTCTTTGGTATTAGCGATCGGGTGTTTTCTAAAAGCACCTTTTCCATTTAACCATTAAAATTGTTATATTGATGGGTGGGTTTTTGAGGCAAAAATAGTAGGCCTATCCCTATACTAGAGATGGTCAGTTTTTCTCCGGCAGGCACATAATTATACCCGTATACAATTTTTTGAAGACCCCCCCCCCCGGATTTTATTGGACCACCACCAATTGCCACTACCACCACCACCACCACCCTTCACCATCATCAACAACATCAACAACAAAACGTACAAAATATCAACATTTTAATTGCACAACAAGTTGCAACAAACATGACATGATGATCATTATTTGCATATATTCATGCCATACACCATCACCATACATGTACTTTATTACTCAGGTACTAGGTCTGTCACTCTATATTTTCTTAACCTACCTTTTACACAATGAGAAAGTAAAATGATGAAGACTGAGATCATGACATGCTGTAGGGGAATCTGGACATTTCATACCCGAGACACTTCATACCCGTTCAATATTCATACCCTGGATTCAGCAACTTTTTGAATGTTTGTAGGCAAAAAGGGCTGTAAAATATTTTTTCTCGGTTGAAATGAGTGTAAAATCAATCATTCAATATTAGAGAGAATCATGATATAGTTCAGGAATGAAAACACATAATTTTCTGCGTATTTAGAAGTTTAAAATAAAAATAAAAATGATGATCAGTAATTTGTCAATTTATTTCAAATTTATCATTAATTTCATATTAATTTAAGATTAAAATTATTTTTTATTTATTAAGGTTACAATTTAGACCAGTTCTTGATAAAAAGCCATTTTTATTCTGTCTTTAATGCCCTAAAATACTCAAATACTCTTAAAATACGGGTATGAAGTGTCTCGGGGATGAAAGTGAACGGGTATGAAATGTCTAGGAATCGCTGTAGGAAATCTACTTTGTACATGTGTTTTGTTGACCTTTATTGACCCTTGAACTCAGAATCTACCTCTCTTAAATAGGGGTAGCAAAATAAATTATGTAAAAAACTAAATATAATTACAAGCCAAAGATGCCATAGATATATATTTAAAAATATTTATATCATTTCATAAATTAATATGAACATGGAGAAATAAAAAGTTATTATACAATATCCTTTAATTTAGTATATATTATTTTACAATGTTTATTACTAACCCTACACCAAAAATAAATCCTCTATGTGACGGACTTCCGGTTGAGAAATTTCATCACATGGCCGCAACATTACCGCCGATGACTTGTTTAGCGAATTTTTATTGTTTTCTACCGAAATAAACACTCGTTCATCTATCAGGTTAATACAATGTGTTCTCAAATACTAAAGGGTTTAAAAGGCTTCAATCATCTTCAGAAGTGTGTGTCAAAAGTTTGAGTTTTTTCGCCTTTAGATTCGATCCGACCACGTACTTTTGTGACGACATTGTTGTTCTTCGTCATTTTGTCCATCTGCTTCATTTTCGGCAATTTGTAAGCTTCTAAAAAAGCCCAGTCCGCAAGTTTCCTAGAGTGTTAACCCCGAATTAAATCACAATGTCGGGGGCACAGGGTGAAGAGAGTGCGGCAGATAGGAATGTTGAAATGTGGAAGATCAAGAAATTGATCAAAAGTTTGCAAGCAGCAAGAGGGTGAGTTCTGTTCAGTTTCTCATTCAATCAAAAATTTATGACCTATTGAATGACACTGTCTGATTGTCTGGTCTTGGTTCTTGTTGAAAAATCAGGATGACATTTTTTCAGTTCCATTTATAATTTTTTTTATTCTTGATCTGTTTGTGTAAACTTTCATGTTGTCTGATGATGAATATTCTGTGACTTTACCGTAAATTAGCGTAATCATGTATTTAAAAAAATTATTTATCATGGCACAAATGCAGTGTTGCCAAAAACTCAAAGGAAAGCCTCAAACCGCGGCAAATTACAATTTTTACCCGCGGCAGACGCTATCAAAGTAGCCCAGGGCCAAAAATAAGGTTTTTGGGCGGGCAGGCAATTTTGGCCAATTTAAAAAGGGCACCAAGGCATTATATGTTAAGGGGGAATATGGGGTTGGAATGGCTAAAGATACAAATTGCAAATTGAAATTCAGGACAAAATTACCTTTCTTTTGCTTTTTATTTGACAACAATCAGAGCTTCCGTTCAAAAGTTATGATCGAAAATGTAACTTCACGAGCGAAATTTACTGTTTTATTTCTTTATGTATTTTATTGTTTTTTCAAGCTGCGATATTTAACTTTTTCGGCTTTAAAATACTATATCCCAAAAACTAATTTTGCTTTCAAAAGTTTCAAAATTATTAGTGAAAATTCAATCTCTAATTGTTTAATATAAAATATAAGCAAAAAAGTGTTTCTAAAATGGACAAAAACCTAAAAAAACAGTGTTTCTAGACTAAATCGCCGATATCTCAAATTTGAATTTTGACGATATGTCATCGCTGCGCGCATGATTTCTCAAAAACGATTTACCCAAGAGAGATGGGATAAAAAGCGAATTGAAGTATACTAATTGGGCTATAGAATGAACCACATTGGTGCAATTACCTCCATAGGAGCATGATTTAAGGGGGATCAGTCAAGAAAGGCAAACAATAATTATTGTGTTCTTTTTTTGACTACTGACCCCCCTTAAATCATGTTCCCATGGTGCTATTAGCACCAATGTGGTTCATTCTATAGCCCAATTAGTATACTTCAAGTGGCTTTTTATCCCATCACTCTAGGGTAAATCGTTTTTGAGAAATCTTGCGCGCAGCGATGACATATCGAACAAATTCACATTAGAGATATCGGTGATTTAGTCTAGAAACACTGTTTTTTAGGTTTTTATATATTTTAGAAACACTTTTTTGCTCGTATTTGATATTAAACAATTAGAGATTTAATTTTGACTAATAATTTTGAAACTTGAGATCAATAGCAAAATTAGTTTTTGAGATATAGAATTTTTAAGCCGAAAAAATTAAATATCGCAGCTTGAAAAAACAATAAAATACATAAGAAATAAAACAATAAATTTTGCTCGTAAAGTTACGGTTTCGATCATAACTTTTGAACGGAAGCTCCGATTGTTGTCAAACAAAAAGCAAAAGAAAGGTATTTTTGTCTTTAATTTCAATTTGCAATTTGTATTTTTAGCCATTCCAACACCATATTCCCCCTTAAAGTTAAAGCTGTATTCAGTTTGTTAGGGCTCCAAGGCAAATGGTAGGGGCACCAACGGCAAATTGCCTTATTGCCCTGTAGCCCAATTTTTTGAACAGTCACAATGTAACCAATTGTCAAATTTCGGGTGCTTTGAAGTGGATCTATAGTAAAAACAGCCTAATTAGACATGAAAGCAATCAATATTATCCACTTACGAGCTCTAACGGAAGTTTCAAAAAATCAATAAAGTTTGATCTTCCCAATGAAGTCTTAATCCAAATAGGGAAGAATTAATCCAATTAATTGATGATCAAATTGTTTTATGACATGTTAAAGATTCAAAATCCCTCTGAATAAACAAAATATTGCCAAATAAAGCTGCCACTGGCAGATGGTGACAAAAGTAGCCCAATTTTGGGTCACCCAAGACAATTTTTACCCGCGGCAAGCAAATTCAAAGTAGCCCAATTTCATTGATAAACATAGAGTCGATCTTTTGGTGAAACCCAACGTTTGTGTAACCTAAAAACAGTATACACGACCCTTCGGAGCTTGGTGGGTACCGGTGTCAAAGTTTTGTGTCTGGACAGGCGATTGGTAGTTTACCAATTATTTACGCAAAATAAAACCAATCATATGCAGCGATCGTACTCTGGCAACTAAATGGTAATTTGACTGAGAATGCGGCTAAACAAGGTGATTGAGCCACCAAAGCGCCGTTCCTTGCTAACGCACGATTTGGCGGTAAATTATAAGATGCGTATTGCGTTGTAGTCAAATAATAGTAGCGTGAGACAGAGCGCAGGCCTTGGTCAGTACGCACTCGCACTAGGCCTGTTCTGATGTCCCATACGTACATGTAGCATGAGGGTGGTATAACATCAATAATAAGAAGCTCAGCACAGAACTAATATGTTCTGGTTGTTGTATTTAGGGAGAGCATTTTTAGACTACAATGTAGTTAAGTTGTGAAAATGTTTTGAATTCACTCAAGCGTATCTGAGAGCCGTAAAGAACGTTTACCTTTTTTACGTAACTATGGGACATGTTACGTATGGGGCACTAAGGCTGAAATCGTTTTTGTATTCTACCTCTCAAACTAATTGCAGATGTAAGCCTATATTAGTATACATTTTTAGAAGCGGATTTTTACCCTAAACATGATGATGACATCAGTTTTTGACCAAAAAGGACAATTTTGTCAAATTTTTGATTTTTATCTTATTTTTTGAAAAATTGCCAAAAATAGGTCAAAAACTGCCATTTTGGTGGCAGCGGTTGGATTTTTTACATTTTTTGACCTATTTTTGATATTTTCAAAAAAACGAAGATAAAGATCAAAAAGCAAAAAAGTTCAAAATTTTAGTTAGGCTTTCAAGAAATTTTGGGGCAAAAAATACGTTTTTTGGCATTTTTTGCCAAAATTGTCATTTTTGGTCAAAACCTGATATCATCATCATGTTCAAAATGAGTAAAAATCTGCTTCTAAAAATGTATAGTTTATGCAATTAGTTGGAGAGTTAGAGTACAAAAACCATTTTTAAAAGCTGGTTGAAGGTCTACCCCAGCCTTAATAATTTGATATTACTCAAAATACTGGCAACTTATTAAAATGATTTTAACATTAGGCCCTTCCCCTTGTAACTCAATATTGAGTTTCCCGTCACCCCCCTCGTTATGATTTCGGACCCTCGTTTCAAAAGTTCGAAATCATTGGGGTTTTACATGCTCTGTGCATGTAAATTTTTGCCTGTGCTTGCAATTTGTTGTGTTTTTCAGCCCATTTTTGATATATATTGTCTCATTTAAAAGGGACTGGCTTAGATTCTTCCCACTTATTTTTTACCTACATGTTTTTTACATGTTTATAGTAATATAACCTACAAGTAGTTTTCCATGATTTTGAGGAATATTGGAGAAAATTGCAATTGATTCTTTACCTACTTTATTTTTTGTCGCCGGAGACAAAAAGTGGTGTGAAAACAGTGTTTCTAGTTTTTAAAACTTTAAAAAAATCTTGTTTTGTTAAAAACCACACCAACATGTTCCTCTCATCACAAGGAAGCAGAAAATATAAAATTACTAGTCTGAAATATGGTTCTGGAGTTATAGCCAAAATATGAAAGGTCATATCAGAGGTCTAAGAGATGGGAGTCCAAAATTTTGTAGCACATGTCAGAAAACAAATTCCATATTTACCATTGCATGATTTGTGCCTGTAGCACAAAGTTTTCATTGACCTGTAACGATAGCAACAACTGATCTGATGCACTGAAAACTATTACTTTGTGTAGACAGTTTTGCAAGAGGAACAGTTTGAGACCAGTTTGAACAAAATCGGACACTTTTGAAATTTTGGACTTTCATACAGGACCAAATCTGTAACCTCTGAAATTACCTTCCACGTAGATGTAATCAGCAATGATTTAAAAGAAGTGAGTAATGAGTCTCAAGTGGTCAAAAGTTGTGGGATTTGTGTTGTAGTGAATAGGTTGGAATGCCATTTTTTTTTTATTATTCACTGCGCATGTGTGGGTCAATTAAATCTGCTTTGCAGTAAGCCTGCAAGTGAGTCCTGGTTTTTCGAGTCCCGTTTTGCTTTCGAGTCCCGGGTCCCAAATTTGCCTACTCGAAACCCGAAAATTAAAACAGTGCATAAGTTGAGTCGCCAAATTATCATTACCAAAATATTCCAATAATCATTTCACTGGCAGCCAGAAGTTGCTAAATGACCTTAAAAATTATCAAATATCAAAATCTACTTCAAAAAATATAAACTTTATCAAACATGCGATGTCTCTTGCAGGAAGATCGCCGATTTCTCTATGTTTTGTTACAAACATCGCAATCTGTTAACTATTTTTTTGCATCTGTTGAATGTTCGTCAACAGATGGCGATGTTCATGGTTATATAACGGTGCTATCATACTTGTCAGACATGCGCAATCCTGATTGTAGTAACCTGTCAAAATGGCGACTCCACGAAGCATCGAAAATAAAATTACCACATTAAACGTCAATTTATCTAAGTTCCCCGATTTAAGTCCCACCCGTAATTTGAATAAGATCTGAGGTAAAAAAATGGTGGGACTATACACACATCAGAACGGTATTAAATCAGCCGTTTTGAAGCCTGAAATGTGCCTTACAGTATAGCGCTCGAGTGTAACTTTTGATACTTGTGCACTACTCCCGTGTTTCCGACTGGTGCTTTTTCAACTTACAATTTGAATCTTAAAATATGATTCGAGTCCCGGGTACCCGTTCGAAAATACAATTCCCGGGAGTGAAAAACCCCAAAATCTGCAGGCTTTGCAGACAGTCCCTCATGATAGGATTCACATATATTGGATTAACTTTTTATTTTAAAATCAATTTGCAAATACCCAAATATTTGTCATATTTTTATCATTACCATCTGAAATTTTACGGCTAAAACATGTAGTGTCCCGTTTAAGATGGTTCATTTTAGACAGTGGACTTTGGTCATTTTTGAATATATGCAAAAGGGGTTGGATCCATTGTACCCAGTATATTGTGCAGTGATGTATTTGTATTTTAATACCGTTTGTATTTTTTATCCCTTTAGAAATGGCACAAGCATGATTTCACTGATCATCCCTCCTAAAGATCAGATTTCCAGAGTTGCCAAGATGTTAGCGGATGAGTTTGGGACAGCTTCCAACATCAAGAGCAGAGTCAACAGGTGGGTCTTATCTCCTAGTAGAACACTTCAAATGGCACCTCCTTGTTTCACTCTTACTTTTTCTCTTGTCAGAAATCTGCAAAAAAGCATGTTCAAGATAGTGTAAATTTTCCCCAAATTTAATCTGAGGGACCTCTTGCAACGTCAACCTGTACAACAAAGCCACTCTTGAGGCAGAAGTTTGCTGCCTCAACAGGGACTCTGTGATCCTAATAAACTCTGCATTCTGTGGCAAGTTTGGATTTTGTAATCTTGTGCAGTGGGATGGGACTGTCGTGAGATTTGGGTTAGAGTATATCTGATGTAACTTCAGGGCATGCTGCTGAAAAAACGCAGGAAAGTACGGCCATCAGACAGGGTTCTTTGTGGAAATTTTGTTAAATCCAAGAATTAGATCATCGCGAGTTCTCAATATTGAATATCTTATTTCAAACTACTGTATCTATTCATATACCAGGACTAATACACATAGAGTAAGATTAACATGCCAGGTAGAAAGTGGAACAAATGATAAGGTTGCCGATTTTTAAAGTTTAGGTACATTGCAGTGTGGTACATTGTATACTTACAATAATATATAAAACCTACCTCAAATACACCAACTATAAATAAATGTGATTTCTTTTTCTTCAGATTGTCTGTGCTATCAGCTATTACTTCAGTACAACAGAGATTAAAACTTTATTCCAAAGTGCCACCAAATGGACTGGTCATCTATTGTGGAACCATAGTTACCGACGACGGCAAAGAAAAGAAAGTCAACATAGATTTTGAACCCTTCCGACCAATCAATACCTCGCTTTACTTATGCGATAATAAATTCCACACCGAGGTACGTAAATGAGGTTGATTTTGTTTGTTTAATCCATTTCCCGGGATCCATCTGCAGTCTTAACCAGATAAAAATCGTCTGTCACATTGTCAAGGATATAATTTCAGCTCAATTAGTAAGAGGCTTGTTTACTATGCAGGGAAGTATTATTTTGTCCTGAAGAAACCCATATGAAACTTGGGGATCTGATCCTGGCTTTGATGTTTAAAAGAGTGCTGATAAGGTTTGGTTGCCCTGGAGATTGCAGCAGGTCCTGACACAAGCTAATCTTGAGTGGAATGGAGCTGATTTGGGCCACAGTACTAGTTGTTAGTAAACATTTGTATGATGTGCTGAGGCAGCGTGGAATTACGAATCAAGAAGGCATGGCATTAACCCCTTGTATTTACTTGATGTTGACCACGTAACTCAACATACATTATTAAATTAATGCTTACATGTTAAAGGGATTTTGAAAGTCCTTGAATTTTATTTTACAATTTCACAGCCTTTGAAAAACTGACTTTATCAAAAAAAGTCCTTGAAAGTCCTGGAATTTTTGAATGTCAGAAATGTTAAAAATTAATAAGTCAAAGAAAAATTTACCATGCAATTATTTTTATCCAAAAATGAGCGAAAACAAATTTATTTTATTTGTTGACACATATTCCGCCGGCCGCCGCTGATAAGGGGAAAATGCCTTGAATTCTTCTTGGAAAAGTCCTTGAATTTTGTAAGTGAAAAAGTATACTAACCTTGAAAGACCTGCCGTGTGATTTTGTGATCTTTTTCAGGCTCTAATAGCACTGCTAGCAGATGACAACAAATTTGGTTTTATAGTCATGGATGGTAATGGAGCACTCTTTGGAACCCTGTCAGGGAACACACGAGAAGTGCTACACAAATTCAATGTGGATTTACCAAAGAAACATGGTAAGTCGAAAAGGTCTAGTTGCTTAATGGATTTTAGAACAAGTGTCTGAGATGGATTTTTTTCAAATTCATAGTTTTGATTTTTTGGGTCAGTAAGTGACATTATTTTAAGCAAGTAAATCCTAGGAAATATTGATTTTTCATGGGCAAAAGGTTAAGCAATGTTGACAAGTGATAAAATCATTTTAAAGCATGTAATTTCAGCATTTTGGACAAATCAGAAAATTGATCTTTACCGACTTTGTCCAAGTTTCATGGGAGCAGTTGTATCTTAGTTTTTTTTGCCAGAATATCAATTCGATACTGAAACCTTTTAAAAGTCCATGTTTTATAAGCCTAGATAAAGTAGTCCATCCAGATGGACCGCACAAGTGAACGCGTAGCGTGAGGTCCATCAACTTACAACAAATCCTGCCTTGGAAATCCAAGGCAAGTGAAATATGATACCACCCTGTAACTCAAAAAAGGGCTGTTTGTGATAACTAAAAACCTTCTATTTAGCAAGTCTCAGTCAAATATAACCATCCATTACATAATACCTCGATTTGTTTAGCTAGAATTGACTGGTCACAAATTTTTTTATAGGAGAAACCCAGTGGTTTGGTGTGTAAGTTGATGGACCTTGCGCCTACAGCGCTCGCTTGTGAGGTCCATCTAGATGGACTAAGATAAAGTTGTGCATAGCCTCCAGGACTTCTATTGAGGTGCTTTTGTGATGCATAAAGAGCACTATTGCAATTATTGTAACTTTATCAAAACAAATGCGTCTTTCAAATGTTCAGAACTCCAGTATTCCTCAGTCTGTTGTCAAAAGAGGGTACCAAATAAAAGCTTATATTCCAGTGCTAGTACATAAGGATTTAAAAATGCAACAATTATATTCATAAGGCATACAAGCCATTTTTTACAGGCGAGGCAATACTTTTTTGATTACTTTTAAAATGATGCAAAGAGAAGAATCAGACGTACTTGTGCCTCAAGTGGTCAGCAAAAAACACATTGTGCTAAGGTGGTTTCAGATTACAAAGTAGGGAGGCATGTCACACTTTCTTTCTTTGTTTAGAGATCTAAATCCAAAGCAGTCCACTGAACAGTGTTGTAGTCGAGGACCTGGTGTCCGAGGCCAAGGACTTGGTGTCCGAGGCCAAGGCCAAGGACTTAGTGTCCGAGGCCAAGGACTAGTTGTCCGAGGCCAAGGACTTGTGTCTCCGAGGCCAAGGCCGAGGACCAAGGACTTATCCAATGCAACTATTATAGTACCCGCACTATAAACACACTCATGCACCACATAAAATGACATTTTGACCACGACTGACCTTGAATAAAGGGATATTCATTGTTAGTTTGGTCAATGTTTGGTTAAGGGTTAATGACTTTCAGCAGTGACCTTGAAATGATCTCGGATGACATGGATGAACTTTTTGAAAATTTAGGTTTCACCTTGATAATGACCATATGACCTTGGCTAATAAACTTTTGACCTTGTCTGACCTTGAGAAAATAGCTATTCATGGGCAAGGTTTGGTCCATGTGAGGTAAACGGTTCTTGAGTTAACGGCATTGACTTTGAAATGACCTAGAATGAAATGGATGAACTTTTGGAACATTTTGGGGTTTGACCTTGTAAATAACCTTTTGACCTTGACTGGAACCCTTTCGCCGCACCTGGAGGTTGGTCATGAGATGTGCAATTTTAGTTGAGAAACACCCCACATTGATCTTTTGAACAGGGGAAGATATGGCAACCCGTGGTCACTTACAATGATGGATGGTACGGTTATGTACCACGCTCAAGATGCCTATTTCAAGAATAATTCAGTTCCAAAGACTCTTATTTTCCTCCGATTTTCAAGGAAAAGTATATGTAATTTCTGCTATCAACGAAAGAGTTGTGGTTAGTAAAGTATGCGCTCAATATTAAAGATTGTTTTATTTTGAACAACTATAAACAACATCATTTCACAAGTATCAACAACCTATCTGAGACAAAACAATTGTGTGAAGACTTGACTAAAATTTTGCAAAAACATGATAGTTTGTTGTAGTAAATAGGTTGCCAACATTTTGAGAGAGTCTACAAAATGAAGCAGTTTACAAATTACATGAACATTTTCTCGGCCAATTTGAGACAATTTATTTTGTTTCTAAAAACTGAGATATCAGTAAATCCTCAACCACAAAAATGTTCGTTGTTAACAGAAACAGATTGTACTCAAAACAGTGTTTTATAAAATTTTCAACCAAATTTTGAAAAATGTTCAGCTCTAATAGTCGTTTTTATGGGAAAAAAACAGTTCCTGAGACATGATTTGGAAAAAAATCAGTCCATTGACCCTATTTTTGACCAAAATCAGTTCCGCAAGACTCTATGTTGGATATCGCGTGTGGCACATAGGCATGACAACAGTTTAGTCCTCTGACATTTGATATGATTGGCACCAGTTATGAAAGTTACATTTTAAACAAATTGTTATAGTGTTATAGTGCATTAAAGGATGTTGTGAATATCTTCTTTGCAAAGTTTCACCTAATGATCATTTTTTTTTAAATTTTGAATTAATATTTTTCAATAAAAACAAGCAATTTTGCCTGTCCTCGGCACCAAGGCCAAGGACTTCATGTCCAAGGCCAAGGCCTTCATGTCCGAGGACCAAGGACTTCAAAAAAAGTCCTTAAGGACTCCTCGAGGCCAAGGCCTGGCCTCGAGGACTACAACACTGCCACTGAATATGTTGCAATAAAATTAGCTGCAAATCGATTTCAAAGATACCGATTACTACAGTGTATAATAGCAACATGCAATCAATTAACCTTGAATAATTGCATTTCCCGGAAAAGTTGACCTTCAAAACTGTAGGTATAGGTAAACGCTTATGCATGAATGCGTTTTATGTAAACCCCCCCCCCCCTAAATTTGACTTTTCACACCATTTTTAGTTTAGATGTCATTTATTCAAAATGTCTCTCATTTTGCCAGAGCAGCCCACATTTGCCTGCAGAAGTAACGGGTCATGATTAATTCAACCTTTGTGTTCCTACTAACTTCATATATCAAATAGATAACATGTGCAAATGTACTTTTTTTTTCTTAATCCAGGACGTGGTGGACAATCTGCCTTACGTTTTGCCCGTCTTAGAATGGAAAAACGTCATAATTATGTAAGGAAAGTAGCCGAGACAGCTGTGCAGTTATTTATTACCAATGACAAGCCCAACATAGCAGGCCTCATTTTAGCTGGATCAGCTGATTTCAAGACAGAACTTAGTCAGTCAGATATGTTTGACCCTGTAAGTATACTGTGCTAATTTTATTCTACGTTAGGCTGATGTAAGCTTTGCCCCTGTTATTTTGATCAACAATTCTGTCACTAATATCACCACTTATAACACAACAGAATGTAATCATTTAGTTTATCATGGCTCATCATACTTAATTATGAGCTGGCTGCTGAGTATGAGAACCCGCTTGTCTTGTTGAATATTCGTGAATGTCGAATCGCTTTGTAAAATATTGTCACAAAATGCTACAGGTAGATCAATACAAGAAAACTTGCAAATACTCTTAGTCCCATCTTATACATATATTTACTGTTCAGTACATTATTGAACTAAACAAAAAGACTAGTCAAATCAGTACTTGCAGAATATTGTAGCAAATAAATATTTTTTGACAAATTAAAGTTTTGACAACGTTCTAGAGAGACACAGTCTACAAGTTTCTTTAAAATGATGCCTTGCCTGAAATTGAAAACTAATATACTTGATGCTAAATTAAGAGTGTGTTTGTTTTATTTTTCGTCAACAGAGGTTGCAAGCTAAAGTACTGAAACTTGTAGATGTCTCCTATGGAGGCGAGAATGGTTTCAATCAAGCTATAGAACTATCAACGGAAGTCTTATCCAATGTCAAATTCATCCAGGAGAAAAAACTCATTGGTAAGTGAATAGCCATATGTCATAGCTCAGAACTGGTCAATCTTTCCAAGGAATGTAAAAGGGGAACCTACACTCGCTGCCATTTTGATTTCACTGCCTTGTAAATTCTATGGGTCAGCAGCCATCTTTGATTGTCGCACATGGGGGTGAGTTAGTGTACCTCCGGCATTTTACAGGTCCGTGTACCACACTTCGAGAGTCTTCGCAACGGATTAGCGTGAAAATTGGCGTAGTTTGATCAGAGCAAGTCGCAGTACACGCTACTTGAAACGCAGACATGGTTTGCACGTGAAACAAAATGCACATGCTGTATATTGTGTCAAGTGAAGATTTACGCGATCTGCCTAGATATTGGGCCAAACTCCAAATATATCCGGAAGTACAATAACCCTGCTAATTGAGCGACACAAGATGGTGGCATATCCCGATTCCCCTATAAAAATTACCTGGATCTTACTCAGGACTGGTCTATAGGTAGCCAATATCAGTGTGATATGGACATTCCTAAGAGGCATTCACTCTTGAATGAGCAAAAAACTATAATCAGCGTTCATGTTTGTTGGTCAAAAGTTTCAGAGAAACCATTGTTCGGCAGTTGGTATATGAGATGCCTCTGATATCTGATTTCATGGACATGGGTATCAGTCTACTTGGATGTTGACAACAAATGTTTGGAACTGCATCTAACCAACCATCTCTTGCAGAACACAGCTGTGCCACAGGACATTAACCCTTTGAACCCTGGCCGTTCCAATTGTATCTGTACCGCTGACCTGGGCCATCCCGAAGTTTAAAAACACAATATAACTCCTGACTCAACGTACTGTGATTTTGATTTTTCTTGCTTTTTTTTTTTTCATTTTACAGTAGTCTGAATTGTTCCAGTAACAAGCATTCATAAAAGAATACTATTTATGATGACCAACATATTCAGCATTTATATTGTAGTTTATGGGCGAAGCCACATTTGTTGAAAATTGTGGCCAAATTTACAAAAATATGAGGAATTTTTCACCTCTTTCAAGTAAATAAGGTCAAAGGGTTAAATGGATTCCAGCAATGTCAATAATGCAGAGAAAGTTTTATGCCAGGAAGATAAATTTGTACCATGGAAAATGAAAAAAGGCCATTGACATTACAAAAAAATACTCAACCACACTCTTAATGTACACAGGGGCTTTGAACTTCCAAATGCACTCTATGTAATTAACCAATATCATTTAAATCATTCTCTCTCTGCAGGTAAATATTTTGATGAAATTTCTCAAGACACAGGGAAATTTTGTTTTGGTGTGGAGGACACACTGAAAGGCTTGGAAATGGGAGCCGTAGAAATCTTGATCGTATGGGAGAACTTAGAGATCCAACGATTTAGTCTGAAGAACCATGCTACTGATGGTAAGAACTAGTCCTGATCAGGAACACGTATAATCTTTTTAAGGCAATATGCAAAGTATATAAAAGTTGTTCAATACGGCTTAATTTTCAAATAAATGCATACAGGTGTGGCCTACAGTTTGAAATTATAACTATTTGTTTGTTAAACATGTGTGCAAAATTAATACTCCAATATAAAAAAAAATGTTGACGATTAGAATTTAGATTAGAAAAAAAGTAATACATTTTAAAATCAGCAATCGCATCAATCCTTTTGTGGTGGTTGTTGCGTCAATCATTTTGTTGCTGTTGTTATTCATGATCTGATGTCTGTAATGATATAGCCTCCCAACAACCATTGTTCCTGCTGAGGTAGCATGGTGCGCCATTGGCACAGTAGGTTTCAAAACTGGTGCAACAGATTTTTGAAAGTGTGTGAGAAATATATTTTAGCATGCTTATTTTGCACAGTTTCAGCATCAGCTGGAGATTTTGGCACAAGCACCTTGTCACCTTTGTCAAAACTGATGGAATTGGTGCAAGCTCAGAAACTTTAGAGAGAAAACTACTTTCAACTTAACCTGAATTCATTGAGTCATATAATACTGTCATACTAGTTACATTGAATAAGTATTGAATAAGTACAGTATGCATTGACATCAATGAGTCAAGAAATGTTCCTTCAAAATGTGAGGCCAATTAGTGTTGTATGAGATAAGAGACTTCAATGTTTTTTCTCCATATTCCTTGCAGAAGAGAAAGTACTCCACCTAAATCCAGAACAAGAAAAGGACAAAACTCACTTCATTGAAAAAGACGTAAGTATTATGAGTGTACAGACATCGTTTTGTAATAAGAGCCTTTCTAAGTATAGCAAGCGTTGTGTGCTGTTGCAACATAGCAGTTGGTACCAGCAGTTCCCTAGATGTATAGGTTTGAAAGATACCCATTCGCATTAACAAAAGCAAAGTAAGATGTATACGGTAATTGCACTGAAATAATTTTGAAAGAGTAGTGATGTTGCTAAGAGAATGCACTAAACATAGCTAGGTCATTATTTCTTGGTCCAAAAACATTCAAATTTCAAATTTTCCTATTACCGGAAATCTGATATTACCACAGCAGCCAGTGTTGAAAGCATCTTATTGTATGGCGCAGAAATATGGATTTGAAGAAAGAGCTTCAAGAGGCATTAGTTTGAAGGATTTTCAGTCCAAAAACAACACTATGTCAGTCGAAGGGTAAAAAACAAATGTTTCTACAGTTCAAAAGTTGAAGAAAACACATCTTCAGTCCTACAATTGAATATAAACATGCTATTAATTTTGTGTTATTTTTTAACTGACAATATGTTTTTCATTTTCGAACTGATGATGTTTTGGACAGAAGCAAGCTTACATATATGTGACGCAATCAGGGGGAATGAGTCACTTGTCGGCAACCACATGTTACTGGTTTTATAATGTTAGTCATACAATCATTACCAGCCTCTGATCAATTGCCCATTGTGCACATGTCCTTGAGTAAAAGTCCATTTAATAAATAAATCAATAACAACCCATTAAACAGATTCAGACCTCAAGATGAACATACTTCATTATGTGTGTA
>JXSR01S000135.1:9938-29244 GCA_000969725.1 Ophiothrix spiculata
ATATAATGTTGCCGGCATAGCGTGACAAAGAAAAAGGTGAATTAGGGTTGTTTTTAAGAATGAAGGGTGTATCAGGTAACACTGTTTAGGGTATAAAAAAACAGCAATTTTGGGCCAATTTTCAAGAAAAAGGGTACTTTTTCAAACCATAGTGTGAAAACAGTATCGATAAAATCCCAATTTAGGGTGTGAATAGGGGAAAAAGGGTATATTTTGCCTTCAGAACCTTTCACCCTTTAGGGGGTGTTTTGAAAAACCGTGGTCACGCTATGCCTGCAACATTATATTTGAGTGCCCCCGGGGTATATTCATACAGGTTGCAAATAATTTGCTAGTTTACTATAATAAAGGCAAAATTGTTAAGACTTCAAAATAGAAATCACAGGATATCAGTTCGATGGAACTCACAATTCGGTATCCTGAATTTAGATACTCCGTATCAAAATTCTGATATCCGAATTTGGATTAAAAACAGCTAAAACCCGATATCAGCTGAAATTAATATTCAGCTTCGCTGCGCACCATACAGGTATGTATAAAAGTCAATAACATTATCATCATTTGTCATCTAAATTCTAAGAAAGTTTTGGCCAAATTATTTTGCCTTCTGTGATAAGGAGCTATCAGGACATATTTCGAAGCTGTCCCGCTGGAATTGCACAGATGGAAATTACATTTCCACAGATACATTTATCATAAATGCAAGAAGGATGTTCTACATGTACTTGCCAGCTTGCGCTATCGATTTGTTTCCTGTGCCACGACAAACGTATCAGAATTCGGATACTCCTCCATATCCTAATTCTGATACAGGTATCACAATATGGATACAAAATGTACGTGGGTATCCGAATTCGGATACGTATCCGAATTGTGAGTTCCGCCGAACTGATATAATATGAGTATCAATAATGACCATTGAAAACGTGTTTTCAAAGTAAGCTTTATTCAATCATACCATAAATTGTGGCTTTGGATGCCAAGTGCTGCAAGTATGCATGGTTGTATTTTTGACCAAATGACCAAGTAATTCATTGTAAGTCAGCTTTATTTTTATATAGTGTATGTACATTTTTGTATGATTATATAAATTTATGACTGTTCAGTTTAAGTTGGTACATAGACCTACAGTTGCTGGACAAGACCGTAGTTGTAGTAAGTGGTAAAGTAGCAGTGTCACAGCCTGCATGTTTCTTATTTTATTTTTTCTGCACAGTGTTAATTTGACCTGTTGGAGGCCTGTGAAACAAGTGATATGTGGGTTTTACCCTCCCCTTACCCCCTGTGAGTCAGCTTTCTGTACTTATGGATACACATGCATGTTCAAAGTAATTGAAAAGAACCGTTTTTCGTGTTATTCACATCAAAAAATGACCACATTTTTGTGCACATCATGATTTTGGGGAATAAAAAGCCCCCCCTTTAATAAACAAGACCTCAGTGCAATCATATACATGTACCCTTGTAAATATAAACACAAAATGAATTTTTCCATTGTTTAATTTATAGGGACCTGTGGAGTAATTACGACGTGTACATGTAGAAAAATTAAATTCGTTCCAGTTAGCTCTCATATGAATATTCACATAACCTGTGGGTTAAAATCGGCGATGAGCTTTGCAAACACTATACTTTGATCAACACCAAATAGGCTGGCCTCTTCACATCGTTAATTGATACAGACAAACGCATGCACACAGCATAACTGCAGGAGGCGCGGCGCACGTTGTACGTGTGCGCATCAGTATCTACGGCACGCATGTAAGTGGGATTATGTTTATTTGCGGATGAAGAAAAGCTTCATAATTCCCAACTATTTAATGTGAAAAAGTATAGTACCAGTACTTTATGTGATTTGGTAACTTGCCAGTATTACCTAGGTCCTGGGACTTTCGGCCATCTCATACATGTATCCCTTTTTGAAATTTAGCAAATTGGACAATGGAAAATCTGCTCCTTTTTTGCATTTTGTAAAAAAATCAAATCTGCAAAGTGGGTGTATACAACCCACTTTTTCTGCTATCCTACAAATGCGCATGTGAACCCAATAGTACAGATAGCCAACATACTGGGGTTTAACCATGTTTTGGGTGTTACCAATGACAATGTGATCTTGGAAAACCTACTATACTTTGATTAACACCAAATAGGCGGGCCTCTTCACATCGTTAATTGATACAAATATGCACTTTCGTAGTTGAACACGGCACAACTGCAGGAGAAGCAGCTTGCATTGCATGTGTGACTCGCGTATCAGTATCTACGACATGCGTGAAAGTGGATTATTTTTTACTTGCGGATGAAGAAAAGCCTCGTAATTCCTGCCTATTTAGTGTTGATCAAAGTATAGGTTAGGCCTACTTGTTTCATATTTTTGATGATCCCCATTATATATTGTGAATAAGTAACAAGTAAGGCTGCAAGTTTCCACATCATATTTTTGAAATTGGCCTATATGTTGTAATGTATCTAAAATGAAGATTGCGAGTCAGCTTACAGTGAATCGACTATATGGTCTAAATGTTATATTTTTAGTCTTCTCAAATTGATGTGTGTTTTTTATAGCAATATAATTATGAAATTTATAAATAAATTTTCAATAATCAAATTGTGATTCTTTCTTTTCTGCATTTCTGATTCCGCTATCTGATTTGTATCTGGTAATATACAAATATTGACTGCTTTGAGGGGCATGGTTTGAATTATTTTCCAGAGGTGATCACAAAATCATGAATATCGCTTCGGGCATATTCATGGAGAAAAAGCAGTCAATATTCGTTTTATATACCGAATATAGATTTTTGTCATTTGGTTGGTTAAAAGAACCATTTTTGCACTTAAAATTCCCAATGGTCAATAGTCGCGCGCGCTATTGTTCGTGTTACACCGGCGGCGCAAAATGTGTTGAGCGGGCCTGTGAAAAATATGCCCCGGGCCTAGAAAAATCCAAGCCCTCACTTTTAATTAACACCGAGATTGTCTTTAAGAACCATTTCTAGAGCCAGTGACCAAGCTTAGGTTGGTTATTATTCAGTGTGCAATTTAAATTTGTGAAAATGGCAGCGATTGCTTTGACATATGATTTGTTAGAATTAAACGAGTGATTTTTCAAAATTTAGTTTTCAATGTGATATGAAAGAAGACCATCAAGAGATTTAGTTTCAATTTTCAGCTGAATCGGTCAAATCATTTCGATTTAATGACCAATTTTGTATTTCAGAGCTGCCTATATGTTACTATGTAAAAATTAATTATGGTTACTATAATTAGACACATTTTCATATATATCTCCAAAACAGAACATATGGGAAACATTTGGGTACCAAAATCTCAAAAGTTTGAAAAAAAGTTGAGACAATCAGACCATGCTCCTTAAGTCGTAGACTCAAGTTCTTGAGCATCAAGGCAAGACTGCACAGCTTGGTACTCTTGATTGTGCAGTTAGATCACTACTCCTGTCGCACAGTCATTAAATCTTTCGCTTCGGAATGTTTTTCACAAAACGCTCTATTTGGACGGAAAGCCACTCAGAGCGCCACTGGTATTCACTTACAATATATGATAGGTGTAGCAAGGATTATACTTTTTACCAAAATCGATGATGGTGCTAGATACCTCTTTACAGAAGAAATTTCGATTTTCTTCTCCTGTATTTTTTACAGATATTTTAATAGCCTTTGTTAAAGGCTGAGAAATCAAAGCCCATGCCATCATTCTAAGCACACACTTATGTGTACACTGTATATAGCACAGACCCAAGTAAAGCATGGATGTTGAATCATGCTATACTATTTGAAATAATTATAAAATCTCAATTTTCAAGTTACACCAAGCTACCAACATTTACTGCTATGCTTTAAACCCCTTCCAACATTTTTCAAAACGGGACCTGGCGGCCCTCTAGTAGTGAATAGTAGTAATGTAGTGTTGGAAACAAAAATGTGATTTTATGTTGGTAGGTGCTGTGGGTATACTACTATGATAGGCCTTAGGTTTTCATATACTAGTATCTCATGATCTCAGATTCTTAGCTCAGTGCTGTAGACTGTGTTATGATTTTAGGTGTTTGGTGGTGATGTGATCATAGCAGGTACATGATAGTAATTATACTGTTTTCAAGTCTTTGCTAGCTAGACTTTCTGAGTATTTTAAAACATAGAATAGCTTGGTGTGCAGCCTGGTGTGTAGCCTGGTGTGTATATTGCACAAACCTAACAGTGCACCCTCTGGAAGTAAAGAGTAATGACTCTGATATTCTCAAAAATAAATGGCTCGGGCCTTGGAGCAAGGCTAATATTTTAATAGGTTACGTTGGAAAAAAATAAAAAATTCCGGCCAATCATGCACGCTTTTGCGAGCTACTATGAGCGGTTTTCTTGAGTGAAAGAGTTAATGTCCTTCAAAACAAATCTACAGGTTGTGTATTTAAAAAAATGCTCTACATAAGTTAATTGCTAATTTGAATTATATTACTGTGTGACAAAGTCAAAGTGTATCTTAAATTACTACACAGGGTAACTGCAATACCCATGATTACTACAGGCATTGATTGCATTTATATTATCAGGATTTGTAGAAAATTGGATAACTTCAATAATAGATGGAATTTGTGTTCTGGATTTTATCAAGTTAGTGGCAATTTTTTAAAAGTTGGTTCAAAACATTCGAAATAATAGTCAGGACAGATCCAATCATCATACCAGGTGTCCCAAAAAATGGTTACATGTAGAAAAATGACCGTGTGCAAAAACAATTGTAGTTTGAGGAACGAAACTTTGCACATATTATAAAACATCCCTTTTCTAGATATCCGTGAAATTTTGATATCACAGCATTATTTTTTTTGGAGTTATCAACAAAGATAGATACCTATGTCAGAAACGTATTTTTTTCAAAATTCAACAAAATCGTAAGCATGTTCGTATGATGTAATTTTAACCCTCGTCCAACCCTATGTGAATTGGAAATACATAGGTGCGGAGTTATGTTGCTTTGTATCATACAAGGGTATGGTCTCTTCTTTCCATTGATACCAAAATTATAAAAATCTGATTAGCTGTTGCGTAATTATGACGTCATAAGTTACTTATGTCAAAAATTATGTTGAAATCTGATGTGGGGGCAAAAATGGACACCGATTTAAAATTTTGCTATTTGTAAGAAGCGGATTTGTATCAAACCTTTGCTAATAATAAAAGAAAATTATTATTTAAACATGTCCTGTAGTTTAAGCGGTATAATGTGCAGATGTTATTCAAAACCTGTGAAAACTTGAATATCCTTATTGCAGTATTCTTCAACTTTCGCGCCATAATTTGATTGACATGTTCAATATAAACAACTCATTCTGGAATGCATGGAATGCAGGTATCCTAATTTGCATAATAGATATACTGTAAGATTGTTCAATTATTATTAATTGAAAATTATACCAAATTTGGTTTAATATAAAGTCTGATTCTACATAGATCAGCACATTATATCTTATTATTTTGTTAAATTTTGAGAAAATGCGTTTCTGACATAGGTGTTTATTTTTGTAAATAACTCAAACAATAATAGTGCTGTGATATCAAAATTTCACTAGTATCTAGAAGAGGGATGTTATATAATTTGTGCAAAGTTTAATTTCTGTAACTACTATAGTTTTAGCACACAGTCATTTTTCTACATGTAACCATTTTTTGGGACACCTGGTATTTCAAATTGCCTGCCTAGATAAACAGCAATGACTGAAATGAGGATCTGCTTTTGTCATATACATGGATTCTCTTTATAGTCTTTTTACTCTCTGTACCTCTCCTATGTTACCTAGGTGGGTCGGGAGAAGGACTCGGCACTGATTTGGTGGTACTTGTTGGAACTTGAACTAACAACCTCAAGATTAGTATTTCCTCACTCCTATGTAATGTATAAATCCAGTTATATCGCTATAATCATCAAAAATATGTATCTAGCAGTTTGCAATTTCTCTCTGTTTTTCCACACGTTTCCCACTTCCCCACTCTCTTCTCTTTCCCATATCTACATTTCAGTTTGTTGATCCACTAGATTATCATATAGAGGCAAGCAGTACTTTTAGTTGCTTTTTAGTGGATGTTGGTTGTACTGCTCAAGGAAATTATCCTATGGACTACTCATCAGTAGATGATTCTTGCACTGTGTTAAGTTTCTAACAGTTATTCAGTAGTCAAAGTTGTAGTCTTGATTATAATTGTTGTCATAGTAACTGTTGTCATCATAACCACTGTTGTCATAGCCACCGTCGTCGTACAATGCAACATGCTCCTCTGTATCTGCAGTTGCCCCTTTATCAGTTGTTGCTTCCTTGCCAGATTTCTTGGAAGGTTTTTTGTCTTTGCTGGACCTGTATGAAACAAGTTTTGCATTCCTTGTTTAGTTTATAGAGTGAAAGGAATTTTAAGTAATCTCAACTTGGATCTTTTGAACCCAATGGTAGTAAATTGGAATATAACAAATTATTTTTTATCAGGTTTATTGAATTTTATTTCAGCAGGTATGGATTGCTCCACTTAGACTTGTAGTTTCGCATTTTTATCCCCAATTATGTGGTATTAATAGGGACATGCGTGGCCTGGCGGATAAGTCCTTGACTGTTAATCACCGGGCAATGAGAGTCATGGATTCGAATCCGGTGGGCAGCGTGTGTAGTGTCCTTGAGCAAGATACTTCCCTTATGTGCTCCTCTCCACCCAGGTGTCAAATGGGTACCAGCTTTCTTCAATGTTGGCAAGGTGGACTCGCGGGAAGGAGGTGTGGCGAACCCCTCACTGCAAATATAACAAATTTTGGAGTCTGGCCCAAACGCTTCGTAAGAGAGATGGGCACTCTGGCCTACATGGTGTCCCAGAAAAAACTGACAATCTTTGCGTGTAATTTTCACAGGTTTAATGGACAGTGAGAAAGTATATAAACAGTGCATTTTATAGTCCATGAAATGAACTTTAAAATGCCGTTTCATTTCAATCGTTAATGTACAACAAAAGTTATGTGTTAGCAAATATTTGTGTTGATCTTTGTCTGGTCCAATATCATGATTTTTGCTCATAAAATAGGGGTGTTTTTGAATGGAATAAACATGGGTCACCTTGGAAATATTATCATAGCTGTCTTATTTTTTCATCATATTTGTTCATTTTTTCAGCAAAGATAAAAGATAGCATGTACATAATAGGTTAATAAAATTTGTTATGGTTGAGTGAGCAGATCCAGGACATTTCTCATAGAACTTCATTCAAGAGGAATTGGGAAATTGGACCAGAAAATCTTACATCCAAATATTTGACAAAGTATAACTTATGTTCTAAATTAACGATTGAAATGCAAGAAACAGTATCTTAAAGTTCAATTCATGGACTATAAAATGCAATGTTTATATACTTTCTTACTGTCCATTAAACCTGAGAAAATTACACGCAAAGATTGTAAGGTTTTTTCTGGGACACCCTGTACCTTTAACTTTACTACGTGGTATTTTGAAAATATTGGCCTTACTGAAAAGCAACATTTAAACTAACGTATTCACTCATCCAATTCAACTATTTTCCGATCGACAAATCCTTTGAATTAATATAACTTCAACAAACCATCAAATACTATTTCTTAAGTATTGTCAAAGTATTTTAGCCATATCGAGCACGTTTGTATGAAGTAACACAATGGGTAATGATGATGTACATTCAGGAAGTCAGTAGTTAAATTGGACGAGTGGATTTGGTATATTAGATTTCATTCACCTACGATTTATCCAGGCCCTTTTTTGGTGACAAATTCCCAAAATACTAAATGTGGTACAACTTTGATTTAGGTGTTTCTACAATTTACCTGCATGTGATGTAGCACATAGTACATAGGATGATGAGCAAACCGGCAACACCGCCAGCGACACCCCCAGCAAGCTGCATATTGGATTGTGCTTTGGCCCAAATGATATCAACTAGCCCTGTGGAAAAAGTACAAAAGCAAATATGTCTAAATTTCAACTTCGCTTAAATCAATATTCAATATTCAACTTGCAAGATGCTCTCTATTACCAATGACTTTTGACTTCTTGGTCTGACTTGGCTTGTTTTTAGTAGATATTGATACCCTCCAAGTGATTTGTCTTTAAGTTGCACACTTTTCTTTCATGCCTCCTATTCAAAAAAGAAACATGGTGGAAGTTTTCCATGTATGAACAATGCAGGGCAGAGAAGTCAGGAATCAAGTAGTCTTTCAAGTTTTTCAATCCAAGATACACAGCACCGTCAAATTCAAATTTAAGCTAATAAGAATCATTTACAAATATCTGTTACAAATCTGAAACCTTTCTTGTGAATGAGTTTGCTTTCTTAAGAAAATATCTGTAAAAATATGACCTTTTTAAAATTATGGTCAGGACCTAACAATGAACAGTAGTCTTGAGATTTTATGTAAACCTTCAAAAAGTTCCAGCATGTATACATTTTGTATTAATCTTTACAAGTAGCTAGAAGAGGTGAAGTTGTGATTACACCATGATCATAGAATTACACTTTTTATGTATAAAGCAATTTATTTAAGAGCAGAGTTAATTGATATATTTCCACATGAAAAAAAACACCACAACAACAATTGTAAGCAATATTACAAGATTTGGTTCAAAACAGTTTTTTTTTATTTAGCTACATACAGAAGAAATGGCTAGTCATGAGAATCCACTTACCTATTGGTGGGAGTACTGTGGATAAAATGAAAGGAAAGAAAGAAAAACTATTTCAAGTTATTGCTGTATTTAAAGTTCCATTGGGAAATCTTTTATGCTAAATCTCTCCCATCCACATTTTTGTCATTAGTACCTACAGTTTACCAAATTACCCCTTTTAAATGTCATAGTGTTGGATTGTCCATCCCTCAGACATAAATAATAATAATAATAACTGTTTTTGTATATAGCGATTTTCCATTTAGATCAAACCGCTCATGATTCGCTGCAGGTAGATCGTCACAATAATTTCACTTCATTTAGGCGTTTTGCGGCCTTTTCAAGCGCATATCCTATCGGTAGTTAGATTATATTATATACCTCATATACAGATTACTGTCCTCTGATTGGTTAAAAGTGAGGGCTCGGATTTTACTAGGCCCGGGGCATATTTGTCACTAGGCCCGCTCAGCATATTTTGCGGCGCCGGTGTAACACAAGCAATACGTGCGCGACTATTGACCATCGAGCGTTTTCAGTGCAAACATGATTCTTTTAAGCAACAAGATGACAAAAATCTATATATTCGGTATATAAAACGAATATTGACTGCTTTTTCTTCGGGTCATGGTTAAAATTATTTTCCCTCGGTGATCTCAAAACCATGAATATGCCCTCAGCTTCGCTTCGGGCATATTCATGGTTTTGAGATCACCTCGGGAAAATAATTTAAACCATGCCCCTCAAATCAGTCAATATTTGTATAATATGTACCCTTTATGCAGCTTCCCATAACCTGGGTAGATAGGGGCAGACTATGATGGACAAATCTGGTGACAGGTTTAATTAAGTGCAGGAGGAAGACCAAGAAAAACCTGCGGAAGCGAGTATGGACTGAAGACCGAATGCACATAAAGTGGGACCGGAGATCAAACACACGACAGTCTTGGACTCATTGGTACAAAGCGAGGGAAGTACCGCTGCGCTAACCGGCTTCCCCTACATATTGACATATTTGACAAGTGAATCACCCTCATATATATTGTTTCCCTCCCATCCTGTTGTATCTTATAATTTTCTTAACTCTAGAGGGCTCTGCACTTTCTATGTGAAATTACTGCTTGACTAATGTGCAATTTATTTATTTTTTAACCCTGTGCGCGGGAAGCTGAGACAGTTTTTTTTTTGGCCTATGCACACTTTAATTTGTACATATTACCTAGTTGAAATTTATTGAAACATGTGTTTGTCTAATGTTGACACATTAGGGCTAATATTTGTGTTAATATAGCCTATTATATATACTAGAGGATATTTTTGCAGGTTTTTGACGAAATTGTGCGGTTTTGTATAAAAGCATGAAAATTGGCATGAAGGTAGAGAATTTTATACTGAATCATTCTAGGATGGGAGCCATTTTTGCATTTTTCAAATATGGCGGCCATCTTGAAAATTCAAAATGGCCGCCATTTTCACCTATTGAAAATACAAAAACCAACATTTGATCATTTTGGCAGCATTACCTTACATGGTTTGAGTTAGAAATGACAAACACGATTCACAAATGCCTTTATTAATCATATTTCACTTATTTTGAAAATCCAAGATGGCTGCCAGATTCAAAATGGCCGCCTATTGACATATTGTCATCATTCAAAACAGGCTTTATTCACAACATGGGAAGGTTTGTGGAGTTATGTACTTTAATTTAGTTTTAATTCGTCATTATTTAGGCCATAAAGGTGTCTGCTAATGAATTATTCAATTTTACACAGTTAAATCTAAAGGGCGTGATTCAAAATGGCCGCCATAGTTACCCTATTTAAGCCAAAAATAACAGATTTTTAGCAATTTTGATACAAAAATCATGATTATGAAAATTATGAAGACCGAGATATTACGTTTTAACCATTATACCATTTATTTATGCACAAATTACTACTTTATAGCGTTTTCACCTGATTTTAGGCTTTCACAAATTCAAGATGGCCGCCAAAATGACTAAAATTGAGCTAAATTACAGTAATTTGGGGTAATTTAAGCAATAAAAACCACTCAAGTCATATTTTAAAGCACAACTTTAAAAATAACAAATTTTTAGCAACTTTGATACAAAATTAACGATTATGAAAATTATGAAAATCCAGATATTACGTTTTAACCATTATACCATTTATATATGCACAAATTAGTACTTTATAGCATTTTTGCCATATTTCTTGCTTTTAAAAATTCAAGATGGCCGCCAAAATGACTAAAATTGAGCTAAATTACAGTAATTTGGGGTAATTTAAGCAATAAAAACCACTCAAGTCATATTTTAAAGCACAACTTTAAAAATAACAAATTTTTAGCAATTTTGATACAAAAATCATGATTATGAAAATTATGAAGACCCAGATATTACGTTTTAACCATTATACCATTTATATATGCACAAATTAGTACTTTATAGCATTTTTGCCATATTTCTTGCTTTTAAAAATTCAAGATGGCCGCCAAAATGACTAAAATTGAGCTAAATTACAGTAATTTGGGGTAATTTAAGCAATAAAAACCACTCAAGTCATATTTTAAAGCACAACTTTAAAAATAACAAATTTTTAGCAACTTTGATACAAAATTAACGATTATGAAAATTATGAAAATCCAGATATTACATTTTGCTTTAATTGCTTTAATTGCATTACTTAAGTAATGCTTCTTTATGAATAAAATCTGCCAATCTGTAATGAGGGCGCTGTTCAAAATGGCCGTTACAGAGGCTCAAAATGAGCAAAAAGTGCCAATTTAGGGCAATTTTGGCACAATTTTGACTCTTAAAACACCAAATATATGATTTTCAAATTGAAAATTGCACAATTAGAGGCAAAAACACATGTATCCTTGCATAATCTACAATTAAAATGCAGAAAAAGCTATAATATTAATTTCTGGAATTCAAAATGGCCGCCAAAGTGCCTAAAATAGGTTAAATATTGGTGCATTTAAGGTACTTTGAGCACAAAATTCAACAAAAAAAATATTTTTATGATGTATGATCATTTTATTTTGCCATAAAAAGACATAAATTGGATTGTCAGATGTAATTATTGACTTGCTCTTGAGAACAAATTCCCAAAACCACTGTTCTAAACTCAATATATACCAAAAAATATCCCAAAATTTAGCAAAATGTCATATTTTGCGGTCATTTTGAAGCATTTAAGGTAAGTTTGGAGTTATATTGGCGGCCATTTTGAATATGTGCAATTCAGCAGTATGATTATCTTGGTGTATTTACATCTCTGGCTTCATTTTACCACCATCAAACAGTAAATAAATTAATAAAAAGTTTTGTTTTGCTTCATTTTGTGTCCAAATGGCATAAAATGTTCTGTAAAAATAGGCTATTTTAGGTGTTTTGGCAGCCATTTTGAATTCCAGAAATGCAAATTATAGCGTTGTTGGCATTAAATTAGTAGTTTGTGCAAGAATACATGTGTTTTTACCTCTGGTTGTGTAATTTTCAATTTGAAAATCGTATTTTTGGGTGTTTTATAGCCAAAATTGTGTCAAAGTTGCTCTAAATTGACACTTTATCCCCATTTTGAGCCTCTGTAGCGGCCATTTTGAACAGCGCCCTCATTACAGATTAGCAGATTTTATTCATAAAGAAGCATTACTTAAGTATAAATGCAAATAAAGCAAAATTGTGCCTTAAAATATGACTCGGGTGGTTTTTATTGCTTAAATTACTCCAAATTACTGTAATTTAGCTCAATTTTAGTCATTTTGGCGGCCATCTTGAATTTTTAAAAGCAAGAAATATGGCAAAAATGCTATAAAGTACTAATTTATGTATAAATGAATGGTTTAATGGTTAAAACGTGATATCTGGATTTTCATAATTTTCATAATCGTTAATTTTGTATCAAAATTGCTAAAAATTTGTTATTTTTGGCTTAAATAGGGTAACTATGGCGGCCATTTTGAATCACGCCCTCTAGATTTAACTGTGTAAAATTGAATAATTCATTAGCAGAAACCTTTATGGCCTAAATAATGACGAATTAAAACTAAATTAAAGTACATAACTCCACAAACCTTCCCATGTTGTGAATAATGCCTGTTTTGAATGATGACAATATGTCAATTGGCGGCCATTTTGAATCTGGCAGCCATCTTGGATTTTCAAAATAAGTGAAATATGATTAATTAAGGCATTTGTGAATCGTGTTTGTCATTTCTAACTCAAACCATGTAAGGTAATGCTGCCAAAATGATCAAATGTTGGTTTTTGTATTTTCAATAGGTGAAAATGGCGGCCATTTTGAATTTTCAAGATGGCCGCCATATTTGAAAAATGCAAAAATGGCTCCCATCCTAGAATGATTCAGTATAAAATTCTCTACCTTCATGCCAATTTTCATGCTTTTATACAAAACCGCACAATTTTGTCCAAAATATCCTCAGGTAATATACTCATATTTCCTGTCGTCTGAATGGTTAAAAATGGGGGCTTGGGATTAACTAGTCCCGGGGCATATTATTCACTAGGCCCGCTCAACATATTTATTTTACGCCGACGCCGGTGTAATCTGAGCTTTGGCCACGGTATCGGATGGCCATCTGCAAAGCCATTCACAAGCTATCCTCTAAGCCACCCGATAGCTATCCGATACCCCTTGGCTATCAGATGGTACCTATAATTTGGATATGAATCAGTGGATGGCTATCCGATGGCCATCCGATCCGCTACTGGATAGCTATCGGATGGCCATTCGCAAAGCCATCCACTAAGCCACCCAAAAGTTATCCGATACCCATCGGGTGGCTATCCGATGGTACCTAATTTGTGACATGATGGCCATCAGATAGCCATCCGCTACTGGATAGCTATCGGATGGCCATCCGCAAAGCTATCCGCTGAGCCACCGGATAGCTATCCGATACCCATCGGTTCGCTATCCGATGGTACCTATTATTTGCATGTGATGTGGGTTTATGCAAGCGACTATACCACTGGGCATTTTAAGTGCTGAATGGTTCTATTTACCAACCAGATGACAAAAATCTATATATTCAGTATATATAACGAATATTGACTGCTTTTGTTCGGAACATGGTTAAAATTATTTCCCCTCGGTGATCTGAAAACCATGAATATGCCCTCAGCTTCACTTAATTCGGGCATATTCATGGTTTTGAGATTATGTTAGGGAAATGATTTAAACCATGCCTCTCAAAGCAGTCAATATTTGTATACTATAGGTTTTCTCGGTCTATTTCGCACATAGTATGTTCAAAACTTTAGATTTTGCATTCAATTTCACCAATCAAGGACGACCAACAGTAAATCCCAACTTCATTTTTGTGACATTGCATTCAATTTCATTTTTAGTAACAGAATTTCATGTTTGTTGATTCAATTTCATTTTGGTACATGCCTTTTCATTATGCTGCAGATCATTTTATCTTTTGTATTTTCATTTTCATATGCATCATGCGGAGCGGACAAAAACGTAGTAATGCGATTTTCGTTTTCATTGATTGACAATCAATTTAGAGATTTCCTAATCATTTTCGTTTAGCCAGCCTATATAAGACTTACGTTTGTGAGTTATCGCACATTTCGTCGAAAGTTTCATTTTGGTATTTATATAAACACTATTATACATGTAGGCATTTATCATAGAAACCTTATACAGCTTGTCCCAATATTAATGCAACGAGCAAATAAAAAATATTAAAAAATAGTTTCCAAAAGATTAAATCGTAGTAATATATGTTTTTCAAAAGTAGAGAAACTACTCTACAACATGCTTTTTTATCCGTTTCATTTTACCACTCCAGTCCAAAGATATGAAGAATTTAAGAAAGCCCTTTAAATCAACTTTGGTCCGATTTGTAATTTTAGACTTCCAACTAAAGAAATGAAAACTTAAAATGAAGAGAATTTTTGCAAGCAATCAGTCCAAACCAATCCTACATGGCCTGTACCTAACATTAAGTGGTATTTTAATTTCATTTTTACCTTAAATAGGTCAAAATTAAAGTGCGGATCTTATTGATACTCTCAAATTACAATACTCTTGTTGCTTCTGGTGCGACAATCAGGTAGTTTAGGATACAATTTCCACCAAAGAGTCAAAAAAAAGGGTTCTAATGAAAGGTGTCAACCAATAATAAGTCTTTAACCGAAATCACGGAAGAAAACTAAAGACAAAGGAGTTTAGGACTTTATGATTCATCTGACCCGTCAAGGGGACGCAACAGGTTGACAAAACCAGATGCAACAACCTGCTTAATTTCAGCAGATCATCATAAATTGAGTCCTTATGTCATGAAATGGGTTTAAGGGATGCTTCTCCTAATCATGTGATGTTTTTAGCATTTTTCATTCAACGTGTGCCCTATGATGTCACCAGAGGTGAAACTTTACAGATTAACAAATCGGACCATCAAGATTTTTCGGGTCTTTACAAAATGTGCAATAACTTTTGATTCAGAGATTCAAATTAAACGAAACAAAATTCCTGTAAAAGCCAATGGTCTACTCTATAGTATTATTGTAACGTTTGCTCACCATTGGGCTCTGTTCTCTCAAAATAAAATGTCAAAGTTTGTTGCGTTTTTTTGTGGGACACCCTGTATAGAATTGGAACTAATCAAATGGTGGCATAATTCATTTCAGTAGCATTATAACAGTCAATCTGCAAATACTTTTGTATAGACCAACAATAAAAAACAAATAAAGAATGGAGAATATGATCTTTGGTTCAAAATCTTTAAATAAAACGAATGTCGTATCAATTAAATGTTGTATCAAAACATTTTGTGCACCATCTTGAATTGCATGAACTCAAGGCACCTGTTTGAACATGGCTCAGATTGGGCATATAATCTACGGTGTATGATTTACATTAAGATTTTGAATGCTGTGATGTTTTCACAGGTGAAAAAACATAGGAACTGAGCTGCTGAAAGAAGACATTTGAAAAAGAACAATGATTTAACCCTCAAAGAGCCGGGCTTTTTCGACCCATCTCACAGCCGGGGGGGGGCGGATTCCGCCCCCCCTTCCGATCTCGGAAACCGATTGATGAAACATCAAGTGTAGGGTACTGGTGGATAGCTATGACCCTCACGAGTCCATTGGTACCAAAAAAATTGAAATCGGACCTTGTATGACGTCACAGTGACGTCATAAGTGACGTCGCGTCAAAAACGCGAAAATCACCAAAAATCGCCAAAATCGTCGTTTTTCGGAATTTTTTCGAGCAAAAGTTGCAATTTTTATCAATAATGTGTGGCAAAGTATACTTAGGCATGTTCTTACTCTAAATAAATCAAATAAATACAATAAAACATAGTGGAAGTGTATCCTAACAAGGACTAAAGAACAAAAAACACGATTTGTATGTAATTTGCATTGAAAATCAGTTTTTGGTCAGTTTTTCGGTTGACCCAGCTTGCCATTACGGAACGCAACTTCCTAACCCTAGGTCCGATTTTCACAAAAATGGTCTTAAAATAAGCGCAAGGCTTTAAGGAAAAAAGTCAAGAAGTTTCAGCGCGAAAAAATAACAACCGGCGGATAAAAAAAATTCCGGAGGGGGGGGCGGATTCCGCCCCCCCCCCGGCTCTTTTAGGGTTAAGCATTTGAACAAGTAAAGGATTGAACATACTGACTCAAAAACATCATGCTGTCCAAATGCCACTCCCAATCTTACTTAGCAACAGATGGTGTACAATTTTACCCTTAGACTTTGCTTCATGGTAAAAGAAGTTGACTTGATTTTACCAGAAAATATAATTTTACTCAACAAAAAGGTGAAGATTTTTACCCAGAAAAAACTTTGTTGATAAAGTTTATCAAGCGTTCAAACGTTGCATATTGCGTAATCAACCTAGCAATTTCGTTACGTCTCTTTCATCGCCATACTTACTTGTAGACTCGGGCAATGCCAGCGGCAGGCAACAGGAAATTGCCCCCTCTGCCACCCCCCCCCAAAAAAAAAGAAAAGAAAGGGAGAACAAATAAAAAGCAAGACAAGAAAAGAAAAAGGAATTAAGTTACGGATTTTAAGAGTTTTCAAGTTATGCTTGATTGTCATCTGCGACAACCAAGTTATTGAATCAGATATCCTACATACCCTACACATTCACTGGACCATGTCAGAGCATTTACTAAGGCTATTTAATAAGGGCTTGACCCTTATTGACAGCTTTAGTACACCTGGCTAATTTGATTCATCTTTTGCTAATTTTGATATCCCATAAATGAAACTGATTGCACGAGCGAGTTTAATTCTTTCATTGTGGTGAATTTGAATGCACAACTTGGGTAATTGGGTACCTCTTGCTTGAAAAACGTCTAAAATAAATGAAATTTCAATGCCGATTGGCTAAATTGAATGATGAATATCATAGCTCGTGAAATTGACGGGGAAATTGATTGAACAAAATTATAAATTGGGTGAGTTGGCTAGCAAATTGAATGACCTTTCGATTAAAATAGATGATAAAGTACTAAATAGAAACTGACGTATGAAAAACGCATTCAATTTCGCGCGAAAATGAATGCAAAAAATATCAAATTCGATGAACCAAGTGCGGAATAGGCTAGGAAAACCTATATAATTGCCTAACTATATATGACATGGCTGAATTTAATGGTATCATATACAATAACTGCCTAACTTAAACACATCTGTTTCTGAAATACATGTGAGCATCCAACTTATACCCAATTACGCTGAAATTTATGGTAATATTCAATTAATGCGTACATGTGATACAATAAGGCAGGAATTTATTATGACATGCTACAACTGTCTAGCTTTGGTTTATTACAGCTAAAAATTATATTATGCTGTGATGTATAGTTTGAAGACATTCAGGCTGAAATTTATCAAAATTATCGGCCATTTGTGCCACAGGCCTAGCTCAACTGTATGGTATAATTCTATAAACACCTAAACTCTGAGACAGCTGAAATGCATGTTAGCTTCTTTTTCACATTCAGGCTGACATTTATAGTAGTATACTAACCTTTGAATTTATTTATAACGTGACCCAATTTTAGTATATAAATGTGACTGCCTAACTTTTACACATTTAGACAGATTTTAAGCGTAACACACTACAAATGCGTAACTGTGATACAATACGGCTGAAATTTATTTTAACATAGTAAACATGTTATAACTGCTTTAACTTTAACACTTAGCTGAAATGTATGAAAATACTTGCAGTAGAAATTTATGGTAATATTCTATAACTGCCTAACCTTGACACGTTACAACTACCCTTAATAGGACTTCAACACATTTTTCATAACTCTAAACTTTGAGACATTGGCTGAAATATGTATATGCATACTGTGACTGCCTTACTTCTGCATATTAAGGCTGAAATTCATGGTAACATACTATAAACGCATAACTGTGTTACAATATGGCTAAAATTTATATCATAATAAAAATACTGTAACTGCCAAAACTTATGACAGCTGAAAATTTTATTGCAAACTTCTATAGCTGCCTAACTTTGGCACATTATGACTTTTATTTATGCCAACACACTTCAACTGCCTAACTTCGACACATTATGATTTTAATTTATACCAACATACTTAAACTGCCTAACTTTGGCACATTATGGCTTTAATTTATGCCAGCCAAGGGACTTTTATAGGGGAATCTGGATTCCTCGCCATCTTGTGTCGCACGTGGAGCAGAGTTATTGTACCTCCGGATATATTTGGAGTTTGGCCCGATATCCAGGCAGATCCCATAAATCTTCACTTGACGCATATACAGCGTGTACATTTTATCACATGAAACCATGTCTGTGTTTCAAGTAGCTTGTATTGCGACCCGGGATTGTTACTTGCTCTGATCAAAGCACGCCAATTTTCCCGCTAATACATTCCGAAGTGTGACACGCAGAGACTTAAAATTCCAGAGGTACAATAACTCAACCTCCATGATCGACAATCCAAGATGGCCGCCATTCCATAGACTCACCAGGTATACACTGTATGCAGCGCCCCAAGAAGGAGCATTCGCACAGGGGACTAACGGCTTAACGTGACAATCCAAACCACGGAGCAATTAGAGTAAAGTTTCTAAGAGCCCAGGGAAACAAAGAGACGTAAACTGCCTGGCCCGGGCTCGAACCCACAACCTTTGTATTACGAGACCCGTGCTCAAACCGCTCGACCATGCTCCCCTCTAGGATTTACACGGCAGTCAAATCAAAATGGTAGCAAGTCCAGATTCCCACTATAAAATATACTTCATGCCAACACACTTCAACTGCCTAACTTCGGCACATTATGGCTTCAACTGCCTGACTTTGGCACATTATGGCTTTAATTTTAAACCAACACACTCCAACTGCCTAACTTTGGCACATTATGGCTTGAATTTATGCCAACACACTCAAACTTCCTAACTTTGGTACATTATGGCTTGAATTTATTTCAACACACTTCATCTGCCTAACTTTGACACTTAATTGCTTGGATTTATGCCAACACCAAGGAAGTTATAAAGGGGAACCGGTACTCTCCGCCATTTTGATTTTATCGCCGTGTAAATCCTATGGGACGGCAGCCATCTTGGATTGTCGCTC